>JAAAKQ030296988.1:0-10222 GCA_010016005.3 Zanna intricata
TG
This sequence comes from Zanna intricata, assembly GCA_010016005.3. NCBI lineage: Eukaryota > Metazoa > Arthropoda > Insecta > Hemiptera > Fulgoridae > Zanna > Zanna intricata. The sequence goes on from JAAAKQ030296988.1 coordinate 3, forward strand.
CTACAATTCATTCATCTCATCCTCTGAAGATATACCTTAACGGTGGTTCCGGAGGTTAAACAAAAAAAAAAAGAAGTTACCCGGAGCACGTTTTTTTGTAAATATAGTTGTGCATACCTATACGTATACGTATTGAAGTGTTTGTTAAATGGTTTATATAAAATTAATTTTAAAATTATAGAAAATTTGTTTAAATTCAGTGTCAAAATAACATAGCAAGTATATTAACAAGTATATTAAAAATATTAATTAACCATTACACTATAATATGAATAGATTTTTTTAAGTAATCTATTAATCATAAATTACTTATTTTTATGTAAATTATTAATTGTTATTATTATTAATTGTAAATTATTTATGTAAATAGTTTGTAAACTATTTATAAGTAATCTTTTAAATGAAAAATCACATACATTAGAATCAGCATTAGAATCAAATATAACTATTAACCAGTGATCGGTAACACATTGTTTTAAGTTTTCACTTCTGTTGGCCAGTCCTGCGATTGGCTTTTATTTATCAAACTACAAATTCTTCCGAATATTACTAAATGAATTTCTACACTACTTCAATAAAGAGCGAGTCATACGATAATAGAGATTATGTGACTCATAAGTTCTCTAGCTCTCGCTTCATTGGGTGGAAATTATTGAACCGATCCTTCATTTCACTTCTTTCCATTTCTCTGCAAATCTTGTGTCTTTTCCGAACTACACTGGTTTGTTCTAAAACAATTCTTTTTTTATATAATATATTTGTTACATAATATGTGTGTGTGCGCGCGCGTCTGTGTAAACAAATAAATTAGGACGCTCTGTTTCATAACTGTAAATATAAGAAATTAATATAATTTTACACACACTACGGACATCACATTCATTAGCATTATAAACTTAATACATAATTAATTTAAAATGCTAATGTAAAATTACTTACATCAAGTTGGCCGCCTAGGAAGGAGTAGTTTCTAAAAGGTGGTGTTCTGCCTTTTATATACTGGAAGATCTTTTTACCCTGTCGTAACCATTCTACCTTATGTAACATATCTGGTGGAATATTGTAATCACACTTCAGCGTGGCGGTTTCTCCAAATCGGACATATCGTGGCATTCTCAGTTCTACATGAAAACAGGAACAACCTAGAAAAAAAATTAACTTCTTTAATTTTAGTTTAGCATAAAGTTTTAATAATGTTGTTATGAATTTATCATACAAAAAATTAATTTGATTATTTTTTAATAACTTAAAATAATTAAGAGTATGGTTACAATATATATATAAACAGGAAATTTGCCTTTACTTAATCTTGCTTGAAAATTTTAACGTTTTGTAATACAGTTTTCTTGATAAGCAATATTCATAAAAAAAAACATTATTTTTCTCATCGTGAATAAGTAAACATTTTAATTCAAACATTTTAAGCAACTAGTAATGCTTCCATTAAACTTAATGAGAATTTCCATTAATTATTTTTTCCCTTATACTTTTTAGTTTCCTTTTCTTAATCTTTTCTTTAAAGAGAACTTCATGACAAGCAAAATTAAATTTTATCTCGTGCTAGTTAGTAATAGACAAGGTATTTCACATCTAAGCAATTTCTTATAACGAAACGCCATCGTTTTAATTTTAGTTTTCTTGCCTCTTCCTCTAACTCTTTGTTTTTCTTTCTCTTTCACTTACTTTCTTACTTATTTAGGACTATATTCTCTATTTTTAACGTACTGTTAATTCACATCAACTTTTTTTAACTCTTATCAACCTCGTAGTTTCTTTCAATTACTTTATTTTATTAAGCAATTTATAAAAATTGATATTCCTTGCAACAATTAATTATAAATTTTTAATTATTAAGTAACATTAAAATAAAACTATAATTGTCACTTACATAATCCAATTTAATTAAAACCAACAGAAAGAAAGACGAAAATAAAAGAACAATTGACCGTAAATATTATTTTAGGAAATTAAATAAAAATAGCTTTATCTTCTGTAATTAATTTAAGTGAGACTTAAAAATGTAGTAAGTAATACTGAAAATAAATGGTTATTGAAATAGATCAGAAAACAAGATAACGTTCAAAAACCGTTCTACATAAAACATTACTTAAAATATTAAATTATGTGGTCATTTTGATTGTTCAAAAATAACTATCATTAGAATAAAAAAGATATTAGATCGTACTGGAATAGTACAAAAATTTTACAGTCAATTCTCGATTATTTACAAGCGGTTTAACCACGATGGCCTCTCGGGAAAAAAAGTTTTAAAAACTTATAATAAAGCTAAAATTTTAAAGTTTTTCATATTTCTGTGATAGAAATACACATTTATTAATCTGTATTTGAATTTATGCTTGTTATGAATATGATAATGCTCTTATATAGTTGACTGTGGGTATGATAAGATTATAGTTCATTGTACAATATTATTACGCTACACATACTAGAAGTTCAATAAAAAAAAAGTGTTTTTAGTCTTTAAAATAACAATAATCAATCGTGTCTTACTTTTTTAAAAAAATATCTGAAACAGTAAAATTCACAATTTATTAATTTTTTCTTTTTTTAATATCTATATATTTGTTTTACTCGTTAGCTACTGCAGTTTTAATGAGTGTTTATTAATGAATTACATTAATAAACACGTAGTACATGCACTATTGTATTTATTTTACAATCTACAGAGCGTTCAAAAAGTGATGCAACCTTATGGAAAAACGAATAAGTTACATCAGAAGTTGAAAGTGTCCTCCATAAAGCGATTTACATATTTCAATACGATGTTCCATGCCCTTAAATATATGCAATATTTGTTGAGGAATTGCAGTGATACAGGTTAAATTTAGCTCTACAATTATGGAATGGTGAGAGTATTTGTTTTGTAAGCAGCATCCTTAAGTTATTCCCATCACAAAAAGTCAGAAAGGTGTAAATCAGAAGACCGATCGGGCCACACCTCTTTAAGATCACTTGTCAATGAAAGCACTGATCCAAGAAAATCATAACGTTGTTGGCTTTATGATCCGTAGCATTGCCCTGCTGAAACCACATGTACTCTAGCCGGTCTGCAGGTATAGTATTTACAAATTTTTGCACCATCTCTGTTTAGCGTTCGCTGTTCACTATAGCATGAAATATCATGAAGATTTGTCTACGTGACATTGCACATATTTATGCCCGTATAGTTGATATGGACTTTCTATATACCAAATGCGGAAATTCTGTTTATTTACTATCAATCAAGGTAAAATCATGCCTCGTCAGACGAAAACCAATCATCGAGTTTTTCCCCATCGCGTTACGGATGATGAACTACTTACAGGAAGCTACACATTCTCCAGTGTCTGTAGGTAACAACACGTCTTCATCTGTTGTTTCTTACCTTCTGTAGAGATGCATCTTTAAACACTTGTGAGATGCTGTTTGGGCACTACAAACGGAGAGACCTTACTGATTAGATAGGCGTCGCACAGTCTTAGACTAACAGAACGTGCAGATTGCACATCGATCAAATTTTCTGATGTTAGCACTTTCGTTCGACCACTGCTTGCTGCATCTGCCACATTCTCTGTTTCTTGGAACTTGTCATGCAGCCGCTTGGTGGAGGACTTGTTTGGTGCATCCACACCATTACTTTCTGTGAAGGCATTCTGGGCTTGAGTGTAACTGGCACATCTAATGTATTGGGATACAATGAATATTCTCTACTGCATTATGAAACCTATTTTTCCTCAGTTAAACATGCAAGAAAGAATTCTTGCATTCTTCCATAAGGTTGTCACTTTTTGAACACTGTATTTACGTATAGAATAGTGATAGTGAAAATATGTTATACGTTAAAAGTATGTTTAATATTCGTCTGGATATTAGTTTTAGCAGGTTGGTAATAGTGTTGTATAGTGAACTGTATTTTATTTTTATTATTTACCGATAAACCTGAACATAATGGTACATGTAAATAATAAACTGCAGTATAGTATTAGATAATTTTAACACTTATTACTTTATTAAATATTATTTTTCGATTAACGGTGATTTTTCTATGATTTTGGTTTATCCGCGATCCTTTCCACGGTTATTATCGCGGATAATCGGGATTTGTCTATATTCATGTACAGACACACACACACACGCGCGCACACACACACACACAAATATTTTTTTGTTGCACTATTTTTATTATAAATAATTTTTATATATATATGCATTTCTCCTGTTAAATGATTATTATTTAAACCTAATAGGTTATTTAAGATAAGAAAAGTATCTATTAAACATTTATTTTGATCTATTACATCTTACCTGTTATGTTTAGTAATATTACCTATGTTAGTATTATAATATTAATGGATATCACTTGTTCGGAGTCAATATCTTTTGCAAAAATTGTTTATATCGATTGCGATAAAAAAATTGAAATAGGTAAAAGAGGAGAATAGTTGTCGAAATAAAAAACTGTTACAACTAAGACATATTTGTAACATTCTTAAGATTGTTATTCATTGAAATTTTCTGTATTGTAGAACAACGTGTTGCAGTTTCATAAAATGATTTATGAGTTTTAAAACTTTATAATTTGGTCAGTAAATAAGGAATGAATTTTTAGATAATCATATCTGATGAAAGTAATTATAATACTTTTACCAGTTTTGAAAACAACGTTCGCAGAGTACGAATAATTAAATTCATTGATTAATTTTCGATAAATAAGGATGAATTGTTGTTTTCTTTTGCACATAATTGATATCTTTATTTAACTTGTAATTACATATTATTTAGTAAGCTAATTGTTATTATTATTATTATTATTATAAGTACGACATTTATTTAAAACATGCATATCGCACATTCTTAAAACAATCTTAAAAAAAATTTTTTTTTTTTTTTTTTAATTTGTTTAACCTCTGAAAACACCGTTAAATCTTCAGAGGATGAGATGAATGAATTGTAGCATGTGTGAAAAATGCTATACCTGATCGGGATTCAAACCTATGACCTCCGGATGAAAGGCCGAGACGCTACCCCTCGCGCCACGTATGCCCGTCAATCATGATTCTAACCTATATGACGACAGTTTCACATAAAAGCATTTCACTAAATTTCTTCCTCAATACAATTAGTTCTTCCATTCTAGCAATAATAATTCTTTTCTTTAATTTTTTTTAGTTAACAAAATTAAAATATATATTAAATAAATTATATTATTAAAATAATTTAATCTATTTAATTAAATTTTTTTATTACATTACAAAATAGTATATTAGAATGCAATTCATATGAATTCGTTTAAAAAGTATAATTAACAGGAATCATATTTAATTAAAAAAGAAAATATTATTCATTTAAATACTACATTATACATAGCTGTAATAAAACTTAGATTAACTGAAGTAATCAAAAACAAAGGAAGTTTTAGAGGTCCTTGATTCATTAGTGTGTGCTCGTAGCGATTTAATCATCATTCGTTTATTAATTACTCAATATAATTTTTATATACATATTTTTTTTTCATTATTTAATCTTATTTAAGTTATTTATACTGATGGTGGTTTTAAAGAGTAGACACAATATAGGATATGAAATGGAGACTTTTTTTTATATTTCGTGACTCCATATTTCTATTTTACATTGTTATACATTTGTTATTATTCCCTCTAAATTTAACTGAGATTTGTGTAATAATATATTATTGTTTTATAATACTGTAAATTAATTAGATACTATCAGAGAAAGTTAGATAGTTCTCTTAAACTGAGAGAACTGAATTGTTTTCTGACGAAACTGAGATTATATGTAAATTATTATGTTATGAATAATAATAATAAATGAAATTTAACAAGAAATTTATTACAATAATTTATTATTATTAATAAACTCATGTAAACAATGAATATATCTTTCAAAGAAACTTGTCCTAAATAGTTATGATCCCATGGGATATTTGCGGGTTGTTTAATGTACAACCACTAGATTTCAAGTGGTCTAAAGTTATTTACATAGAAATTCATATCACCTCTGTTATTTGGATACTTATATGTACGCAATTCTCTTGTGTAATTATGCTTTTACATTAAGTTGAAAATTCATGAATAGTCTCTCCCACCCCCCGTTCAACTTTCACAAATATGAAGTCTTCTACAAATATGAAAATAATTAGTTTTATTTTGTATTTATTTGTTTAACTATCTTAAAAATAGAATTTTTTTTTCTACATAACAATGTAGTAGTAATGATAATTATTTTGATTATTGTTTTCCAAAAAAAAGGAATTATTTTATCATAAAGATACAAATAGAGCTTAAAATGATTGAATTGATAAAAATTTCTGGGTGACCAGAATGTTTTTTCAAAAATTAATTTCATAACTTGATCAAGTTAAAGTAAAATAATATTGCATAAGTTAGCCGGGAATACTGTGCAATTCATTGCCGGCTTTTTTAATTCCTGTTCTCTTGGTAATTAATGAAACTAATTCTCAGCCCAACGGTTCCCTATAATACGCAGATAAATGTTAATTTTTTCTTGATGAATTTTTTCTTTGTTTCTAACGACCTTTATTTTTCTCTTCCTCTGCCCCTGGGTCGCCTACCTACATTCAAGTATTGCGCAACCCAGGGAGTGTCCTTTGCTTCTGTAAGGAGAGCACGATAGGTCGGACGCCGGGTCTGGACCTTGTCTTGCTACCTCTAACTTCAGGGGTGAGTTGAACCAGATCCGGTTATACTGTTCCCAGCCCATCGGCCTGATCTAGTGGTTAACGCGACATCGCAAATCAGCTGATTACGAAGTCCAGAGTTTTAAGGTTCAAATCCTAGTAAAGGCATTTACTTTTATACAAATTTGAATACTAGATCGTGATACTGGTGTTCTTTGGTGCTTGGATTTCAAGTAAACACACTTATCAGGTGTGGTCGACCTGAGATTTTACAAGACTACACTTCATTCACATTCAAATATACATACATATATATATATATATATATATATAAAATCCTCATTCATCCTCTGAACTAAAACCTTACGTTAATAGTTCCTGAGGCTAAACAGCAAAAGAGAAAGGTTTTACCGTTCCCGGGCCCCACCTCCTCTCCTGGGTCTTGGTCTTAATTATTCACTCAAATAGGGGATACCCGTACGAGTACAGGTATCCCCACCATTTCGGGTCTTTTCCCCAAACTTTTTCTTACAACCGGGATTTACTTTTTTTGGATAAATCTTTCCAAATTTACAACTTTAGTTTTTCAATAATTTTTTTTTTTTAATTTTTAGGCAATTGTTGTTAACTTTGTTGTTGATACGAAAATTTTTCCAAATATTCTGAAATGGATTAATTGTAGTTATGGAGCTTACAAGCATTCACTCGATATGGCTTTATTTATATCAGTTATACTTAAAGAAAAAAAGATTAATTACATCTCTATACTCCGATGCTTTTTTTTTAGGGGAAGCGCAAATCACTTCATTAGATCGATATTTTCAATTACGTGTGGGGAACAGTAAAACGGATTCTAATTTCTTTCATAGCATTATACCCGTATATATTATAAATGTCGGACTACATTATAATACGATATTAAATTTACGTTACCACATACTCCCTAAATACAATACTCTACTTCAAAATTCCAGAGGGAAAGACAAAGTGGCTGCGATAAAGAGGAATATTTCGGTTATAGGAATGGAGTAGGGACATTGTGTGCCAGTTAGACTGAAACTAATTGTTGCCACGCCTGCCTGACTGAAATTAATGAATGCTGCAGCTCCAGTCTGTTTTAATATTGAATAGTCGATTTAAAATCGCCTCGTATTTCCCTACCGCTACCCTTTTCCGTTCATCCCCGAACGGAAATTCTAGTCGTTGCTAAACCGGGTTATATCCATCCATATGCTCTTTGCAAGTCTAATACGACAAACTGAAATATGGCAATTTTAATTAAAATTGGTTTGGACAGGAAATGTAAGAGAAATCATAATTCCCTTTCTCTCATCCACTCTTTATCTTTATTTTCTATCTCTTTTTGTATAAATATCCATCATAAATGAAAAGTAAAACAAGATAGCTGAGAATTAGGAAGTAATGCGCTACTATAAAATTACGTTTAACTGAGACTGATTTTGCCACTGTTACTGAATATTTGTTACATCTATTTAGTCTATTTTGGAAATTTAAATTAATTAGGGCTTTAGATTAATTGAAATTGTTTAATCTAATTGGAAAATTAAAATAACGGTATTTAAGAACTAATTAACGGATATAATTAGGAAGAAAAAGGATAACATTGAATATTAAATGTTGAATTGTGTTTAACCTCCAGCTTTGTATATCAAAAGATTTATAAATAATTTTTTTCGTTAGAAAGAGAGAAATTTCTTAGACTGATATCGTTCCCATCTGTAATAGTCACTCATAATCAATATTATGGAATAAAATAAGCTTATCAATTTAGCAAATGGATGTACATAATTTTGAATCTGTTTCTCTTTTAAACTGGTAACAAAGGTCTTCTAGTTTATACTTTGTATTTTTAATCTTCAGTCTTAGTAGTTATTCACTATTTAAAAAAAAAAAAACAAATTTAGCCCTTTTTCAAAAAAACAAAAATTATACTCCGAACATAACGAAACGTTCAATCTCACAACATATATATAAAAATTAATTATATTCTGCTAATTCGTAGTCTCCTCAGAGAAATTAAAACCGTTTAAGTAACGTTAGCATAAAACTTCTTCTATCTACAGTTTTAGTATTATTTTTTATATCTTTTTGATACACATCTCATTGATTTTTCATTCACACACATAATTTTTTTTTTAACCTATGCTCTAATATAAGGAGGACATGAAGTTTTATTCTCACTTATGCGTTGTTATGTGACAACAAGGTTTTTGTAATTTACATTTCAAAGATCTTTTTTTTTTGTTTAATATTTATTTTTATTTTGTTTTATGTATTGAACATCTATTTCTAGTAGTATTTCTATTAATTATTACTGCAATATTCTCTTATTGAAATAATTTTCATTACTTCATATTATATTTCTATATATTTAAGAAATTTATGCATATATTGTTTGAATTAGACGCTAAATATTAGGGGAAAAAATCTTGGAAAAAGTAAAAAAAATTATAAATGGCAAGGAATAAATATATCACTACAATTTTTATGACTTTTTTTAAGTATAGAAAAATTTCTACATTCGGAACGTTCTCAAACAAAAAGTACAAGAAATATCTAAACATATATGAATATCAACAAAAATCTAGATTATTGTTCAGCAATGTTTATTTACAAAAAAAAATAATAACGCAACAGTTACTATTTTGTGTGTAATAAAATAATATGGTTGTTAACTTACAAAAAGTTTCTTGGTTCGAATCCTGAGACGTTTTGAGATTTTCATAAGCTAAAAATTTTATCTTTCATTAGTAACTGCAACTGGGTAGTTAGTCGTTGAAATAAATAAATCTTATCCAGAATATCTTCATTTTTATCATAGCTACAGGTTTAGAGAAATTTTACATATACATTGAAGAGAAAATTGGTTCAAAACCGAAACTTTAAACAAGTAAAAATGTGAAACCATAAAACAATCGTCGTACCATGTAGATCATACCACATACAATACCGTCGTACCATATACAATGAAAAATTGTAAATTTAAATTATTAATTTAATTTTGCAAGTTTAATTTCAAAATGGGGAAATAAATTAAAAGCCGATAAGGTATAGTAGGATTAGTAACACTAACCCGCTTATAATCCTTTATAATGAATTATAGCAATAACTACAGGAAAAGCTGTGGATATCTAAAATCCCAAAACAATTTTCGAAAAGTTGCGCAAATTTTTTTGGGATTCCAGATCCCAGCTCAATTTGCGCAACTTTCTGCAATCTTCGGAAAATAGGTTCACTATCTAGCATTCTTTTTTTTAAACAATTTTGAATGGCATGGATGAAGTCCTACGCAACAACTATCGCATGAAAATAAACAAGAACAAAACGAATGTAATGAAATGTAGTAGAAATAATGTAGATGGACCACTGAATATGAGAATAGGAAGAGAAAAGATTACTGAGGTAGAAGAATTTTTTTTATTTAGGAAGTAGAATTACTAAAGATGGACAAAGCAGGAGCAATGTAAAATGCCGAATAGCACAGGCGAAACGAGCTTTCAGTCAGAATTATAATTTGCTTACATCAAAAATTAATTTAAAC
>JAAAKQ030297054.1:0-10221 GCA_010016005.3 Zanna intricata
TATATATATATATATATATATATAATACAAAATAGTAATTCAAATAAAAAGGACAAGATTTGGTTAACAACAATTAAATTATTCCAGAATACAATCTAATTTACTAAAAGCATTCGGACCTAATATTGCATTAAAAACAAGATAACTCTAGAAATAAAAGTCTCTAGAAAAGTTTTAAGGTAATACAATCCAATTTCTGTAAACAAAATAGAATTCCCTTTCCTTTATAAATGATTATAATATATCTTATTCACTACTGTTTACCAAAAAGTCAGCGAACAACTTCCTGCATTCACACACTGTCCACAATGGAATGCTCGTGACGAACTCTTCACTCGTTAACACATGCTTGCTGATAGCGCCGTCACCGCAACCGCGTCGAACTCGGGCTTGCGGAACTACTCTTAATATTGTGTTTTTTTTATCACGACCGCACCCAACATCACAGAACTACTGACTCTTTTCGCTGGCAATATTCATATTCCTTGCCTGAAGAACCAGTACCTGCCTCATCCCTTTTAATTGTTGAAGCGTACTAATTTTCATCGCCCCCGTCCTCACTTTTTTTTTATAAACTCTTATATCGTTCCAGTAACCCTTCTGATCGAACAGTAGATTTTGGAGGTGCCATTGTCTGTATTATAAAGCACAAATTGTTAAATGGATCTGTAAGTCTGTAAAAAGCAATCCCTTTTAGTTCCTTGTGGATTCTTCTTTTCATTATTTTTTTTTCTTTCTTTCTTATTGATTGGAAGAAATCCGTTACCCTGGTCAATTATACTGGTCATGTTACAATTTTTTTTTACTTTTTTCTAATTCCGAAATCTAGGATTAAATTATTGTTTCACTATTTGTTTTTTTCTTTTTACCATATTTTATTTTATATATATATATAAAAGTATATATACTTTTTTCTCTGAAGTGTACGTTATGTTACTTATTATCTTAAAATTTTAAAATGTATAATGAGGATATCCGAGTTAGTAGTATACTTAGGAAACTTATTTGGAATGTTTGTTAGAAGTCAGGTTAAAAGATTTTTTTTTTGCAACAAATTTATCTCTCCGTACGTATTATCTCAATGAGTAATAAATCCCAATTTAAATTTTATATTTCATTTGTTATGAGGCGATCTGGCTTTAGATTTCTAGTACAAAAATATAATAAATATACTTTCCCATTAACAGTCCCTCTGTCAGATTCCACGTGTCTTTAATGATTACTCCAGTAGCCTTGGTTTATTCAGTGCCTCCTACAATGAACTCTTTTATAAGTGAACTACGTTGATCCTACACTCATCATGAATTATGTTTCTGGTTCCATTAAATAAATTCATTTATAATCTTTTTTTTTTTTTGGTTTAAGTTTAACATAAATAAATATATATAACTTTGTACGGTTAGTTTGTTTATCATTAATAATATTATTTATTGCTATTATGATAGTTTATTATTTTTTATTCTGATTTATTTCCTCAATAATTATTCTTCTATATATATTATTATATTTGTAATCAGTTCTTCAAATTTGACTCAAATATTTTTATATCTGATGAATTGATCATAATTTTTTTTACAAAATTCGTTCTGAGTGTGAGGGGATATGGCGAAAATTTTTTTTAATTTTCTATAGAGACGCTTAGAATAAACTTTACTTTGGAGAATTTGTTAGATACTTTCATCTCTCTTAAAATTGATGCGTATGTTTTTTGTTGTATCTTCCTTCGGTTTTAATGCATTTTTCTTTTTTTATTTTATACGGCATATAAAAAGCTCTCAAAAAATGTTTGCAATTTTCCAAAATTGTAAACACCGAACTTTAAACACAGGAAAGGTGTTTTGAAAATGTTTACGTTCTTCTTTTAGTCTTTAATGGAGGAGGGAGTTAGATTTGGAGATTAATCATTAATAATATTGCACTGTTTAAAGTTCGTTGTTGTATGTATTATGAATGTAAAATGTAATAAAATTGTCCATGCACCGCGCGTTATACCTCGTTTTGTTAATAATACGATTTTTCCATCATTGCATTTTTGAATGCTTATAACTCTATAACGAAGGCATTAACAGAAAAACGTGTTTCACCATTGTTTTTATAAAATTTTAAATCGAAATCTAGTCATATGTGTTCACCTTCCTTTTTAAAAAATTAAGTTTCATTAAATATAGCGGATCCAAGATGGCGGACAAAAATTAAAAGCTACCATAGTGCAGATCTTTTTAACTATGTAGAACCCCATAAATTTCTGCCTCCAAATACCTCTCAGATAAACAGTATAGAACTATATATACTTAAATATCCCTCTGTATACATATAAACGTATACATTACGTAACTAATTTTAAAATTACGTATAAAGTACGTAACAAATAGTAATGTAAAATAATTTAGTTTATCTGCATTGGTGAGAAGGTTAAACATAATTTATTAAGCATGCGGTATTAAGTATTCGTTAAAATGTCTCTTTGAATTAAAATAACACAATAATTAAGAAATTATTATCAATGCGGAAGTTTTGTAGCAGTAAATAATTTATTTTAAATGTTAACATTTATTTACGTACGACGTGCATTAATTCTTTTCCAATAATACACGTGGAGAATAGAACTGGATGAAGTATCAAGCTCAATTTTATTCTGTGAACTAATTTGAGCCCTTAAGGTTTTCGTTGGCGTGACTGATGAACCGAATATCTATCAGACATCCATCAATCACTTTGAGAAATAACCTCAGGCTGACAGCTTGTTTCGTGAGTCTGTATAAAATTTGTAACGAGAAGTAAGTTGTTTTGTTATACAGATTCGACAATGATACTGTTTGATACACTATCATTATTTCAATGCGTATAATCAATTTCTTAATTTGTCGGAACATACACAACAATATATGTTTATTATATAAATATATTATAAAATGAAAATCCGTTTCTGTTAAAGCTTCATTCCTGACCCATTTAATTACATTTAATGAATTTCGTATCGTTGATTTGGTGTTGGCTGTAATTCAAAATTAAGAAACATAATTTTTTTTTAAATTTTCTGATGTTGTCCATCTCATAATTAGATACAGCTTTTCTTTCCATTTTGTCCTTAAACACGAATCAGTTTTTTAAAGGTAAAATAAGAATGAAATTTATTATTACACAATTTCTATTTTCCTGACATCATAGCCCTAAGGGATGTCCTAAGGGACATCATTTCCCTCTATCATAGCTAGAGCTACGCTTCATGAAGGAAATTTTGGTGGTCAGTCAAAAAATAGGATAGGGTTTTTATTCACTTCTCGACTCAGGAACCCCAAAATATAAAAAAAAAAATTCCTATTCGACACCTGGAAGGCGGAGATAGATTTCACCGGTGCTAAGTAGGGGTTAAAAAAGATTTCCACCTTGAAAGTTAAGAAAAACTTCAAATTTTCTGAATACGACAATGGTTGCATATGAAAAAAGTTTCACATGTTTAGCATACAAGCCCCATCTTCTTACAATTCCATCACCATTTAGAACATCCCTTGGCGTAAGGGTTGGTCGTAACATACGAAAGTTTTAGGTAATGTTTATAGGACTAACGACCACTTTAACCCGATTCGATACTGTGCCTATTAAGGGAAATATATTTTTTTGTATTGGAAACCCCATTTTTCCACCGCCTGGGCCGATGGTTGATGATATCAAAAAACCTATTTAGATAAGTTTTAGGCCCTTACCCAATGAAAAGTGGAACTTTAAAGAAATTCGATATTTTACTTAATAAGAAAGTTAGAGCGATATTTTTTTTCGAAAAAGCCTCCCAGTTCCACCCCTATAGTCCGATTTTGCCCATTAACGAAGTTGACCGAGATTTTGGGTCGTTATATTTTATGTATCAATTTTAAAGTGATTAGCGCAAAATTACGGCAGTTATCATGTCAACAAGAAAGTGATATATATGTATAATATTTCACTATATATATATATATATAATATGTTTATGTAATTATATATGAGAAAATTTTTAGGTAAAATTTTGGGGTCAGTATTTTCAGGGGTGGGGTGGGGTGGAGTTTCTTTGGCAATCAATCTTCTCAAAATTTTGTGAACTTAATCCTACTTTATAATAAGCTCAGTATATGTGTACATTCTTATCTTACCATTTAAAAAAAAGACTCCCCAAACCGGCCCCTTCCCCAAAAAGTCTAAAAATTTTTACATATTTCTTAACCAATCTGTTTTTATATCTTCCTAAATATTGCAAGTGGCCCAATAAAACCTTTTTGGCAATATTAGAGATGAAGAAGCCTATCAAAGTTTTAAAAAATCGATCTTTTTTGGAATTAAATTATTTAGTCATGTTATTTTGTCATATTTTTCTACTATTTAAGAATAAATAACCAATTCCAAGTAAAGTATAACAAACAACTTCGTGGACAGCTTTTTGAATTTTTTTAAAAAATAATTTTTTTTTTATTTTCTTAATTCTATTTATAGTTCATATCCAGAGAAGTACAAGTTAAGATTTCATCAACTTCATGATTACATATTAATGTATCTTTGTCTCCGTAGCGGAATGAATAGCGTCTTTATCTTTCGTATCAGGACACTTGACCGATGGACATTTTACTAAGAGACATTTGATCGTTGGATTCTTACTTGATTGAGATGCCACTCAACCAAATGGGGAAGCAATATTATTATTATTATTATTTAGTATAAACGATACATTTTCATGTACTATTCCATGATACTCTTTACCTGTCAGGTTACAAAGCCGCATTTTCACGATAGATTAATTATTACGTACGTATAAGGTTATTTGGTTATTTCAGTAAAAATAATATAAAATATGATTTTTTCTTTCTTCGGTCAAATTCTCTTCGTTCAATTCTCCCTCTTTAATCTCATATTCTTGCTTTTTATCCAGAAAATTCTGGGTTCGAATTCCAGTCAGGCTATGGATTTTTCGACCTTACAAAGCTCCATTTCCCATTAAAAAAAGTATATGTACTTATACATACATGCATATATACATATATACATATATATATATATATACGTTTTTACAGTTATTTTTACATACGTAAGCCCATAGGTACCATAATGATTAATAAATAAATAACTTCTAAATCTAGAAAATCAGATATATTTTGGAATATTCTAATTTGGTATGAGGTGTAGAGTTGTCAAGACTAAAACGCTATCTATCTAACGCTATCACTGTACAGGAAAGGATAAATAGAAAATTTGAAAAAAACATAAAGAAATAAAGATAATCAGAAAAATCTTGGGCAAAATTCCTAAACAACTAAATAAAACTGATACCAAGAAGAACAGTATAGACTCGGATTTCATTCATGTTATTTAAAATTCACTATTAATGAGAAATTTTTAATTTTCATTTAAATTAGGACTTTTAACATTTAAAGATATTTTCAGCTTGGTCGGAATTACACGGCTCCTAATGGATGCACTCTGCTTCTTACGGCTACTCTCGGCTTTTTACATTTCACACAGCTCCTGACGGCAGCACTCGGCTCCGTACAGTTCACACGGTTTCTTTCGGATGCACTTGGCTCTTGACGATTCAGCAACTCCGTACACACTACATAAGCAGGCTCCGCTCTTCATTCAGGTAGTCGAAGATAGGTCTCGAAATCGCCTCCGATGCCTTCTCTTGTGGAAGAGCGTCCCCTGTATGATTATAAAGGGATTTCCCTTTATAAGGGAAATTCCGCTTTGGGCGGAAAGGGAGGCGTCGCGGACGATAAGCTTACTAGCATATCGAGCCGCTGGGTCCCAATCGAACAAAACCCTCCCAGGGATCGGAACGCAATCCAAACTTCCAAACGAAAATAAGCCATTTTATTTATGTATAACCGCCAGATAATTAGAATGACCCAGCAGCCAAGGGCGCAAGCCCGTATACTGCGAAGAGTTCCTACTCTTCCAGTCTTCTACGAGTCAAGTAAAAGTCTCCAAGGACTCAACAAGTCTTCTTTCACTCATTATATGATATTACATATATTAATAAATTCACATAAAGATTCACAAGTTAATATTATATTTACAATTTATAATAAAAATAATTATAATCGCAACTATAAAGACTTAATTTATTTAAAGATTCAGCACCAATTTTCGACGTATACAGGAAAATCGAAAAACTCTGACACAGTGAGGAAAAGAAGTATCAGCTTCTATTTTCTCATCAACCGGATGAACCAAAACTATTTAATTTTTAACCAAATCTGTTTATTCAGAGTGACGAAATAGATTTTCAATTTCTTCATGAACAGAAAAACGAAGACAAGCCGGTTCAAACACAGTTAAAAAAGTTGAGAACTAAAGATCCACGAAAAAAATCATTACCGACAGAAAAAAGATTAGAACGGCATTCAAGAACAGAAACCTAAGATCTCAAGAAAAAGTCTCAGCCAAAAAAAGGGAAACCACCTCAAAAAGAATGAAAGAATATTGGAAGAAAATAATTTGATCTAACGCATCCCTTAGGTGGGTGAATTTTCGAAACAAACAAAAACACCATATACTATTGCCGTACACTGTTTTAAGCAGGAAATATTAATAATTTTTCCTGTTAAAAATATTAAAAGTTGATAAAAATTAAATATTCTACTAAACAGGATTTTATTCCTGTTTATCAGTTCTCTTCACTCGATTAAAAAGTTAACCGTAGTTTAATAAAAAAAAAATGACATCAATAAGCCAACTTACGTGGAAATGACATGTATAATTTACTAATCTATTTTCACAAATAAAACCAAACAAATCATTTGTCTTCAGTTAATTATTATTTATAAATATTATAAAATAATATCTTCCTCTAAATTTAAGGCATTAATAACTTATTTCTAACGTAGTTTACAGCAATCAATACAAATTGATTGAGAAATAGCTTAGCAAAAAATTTTTATCTAGTTCATATCAGCAAAACACTGTGTAGGTTTTTTTTTTTTACTAGAGAAGTTAGTAAGTGGTTTAAAACAACTTTTGACTGGTAGCTTAAGTGATAGCTTGATTTCAACACCATAATTAACATTTAATTGATTTTTAACTACTTCATTTTGAAAATAAACTTAACAGAATTAATTGATTACTTTTTTTTTAAACCATTAAATTAACTTCCTTGAAATCAAAACAACATTTTATAATTTGCAAATTATAATGCGTGATTCAAGATTTTCCAGTCGTGAATTTAAAAAAAAAAATTATGCATGCAAAATTTATGTAGAATCTATGAATTTTAAGTACCACATTATTTTAATGTCAAATTTCATTTAAAAATAGCTTTCCATATTTTTTATTTGACAATTATGAATAATTAAACATTTTCAATTAAAATTGGATATCTTGTTTTATATAAGTAAAATATTTATCTGAATACTGATTGTATCACGAAGCTCTCCCGGGACTTTTATAACCTATTCTGCTCGTTAAAATAATGGAAAAAGTTTATATATAATGTAAAAAAAAACCTGGAAATTACTCAACAATTGTAAAATTAAAATAAATACAAATTACTTAGATAATAATTTTTTATTAATGACAAAATACAATAAATTATTTGAAAACTGATTATTTCAAAGTTGGCAGAAAAATAACAGCCAATCAACAATGCGCAATACTGTATTAATATTTAAATTATTTTCTAAGATACATTAAGTATATCGGGTACTATGATGTGCGCTGTTGTTTAGGAAGGTTTTCCGAGAATTTTATTTTAAACGTGTTAGGTTTGCCATTGAAGTAATACCGTACTTCTTTTCAACTGAGAAATACGCTGATACGGTATTCTTTTTGTGTGTGTTTAACATTAATGCTACAGTTGCTGCACTAGAATATTAAATACGTTTTTCGAATCACAGGAAAACAATTATCATTACTTTTCGCAATTTTCACGACCTACTGGATCACTACCTAGTATTCGTACCAGCTACGAAAGAGCTGTCCTACACGACGCTGTTATTGATGAAATTATTATGAATTCAATTCAGCGTAGTCAAGGCGTCACTACACGACGTCTTTCTAAGCGGATCGGAGTTTCGCATTCGATAGTTTAGAAGGCACTTAAATAAAACAAGTTTTTCCTTATCTTAAACAGCTAGTTCAACATCTACTCCCAGGAGACGGTCCACTTTTCTTGGATTTCTGCAACTGGTGGAATATAAATCTACAACTTTAGAAGTATGTTTTTATTTATCGAAGAGGCAAATTTCACTCGAGATGACGTCAACAATTTATACAGTGAATATATATGAACAAAAGTAAATCCTCATAAAAGGGTAGGAAGGCAATTTTCAACATCGACTTTTCGTCAATGTATGATTTTCTTCACAATCAGTTATTTGTACCGTTCGTATTACCTGACTGCTTAAATGTTGAGATCTTCTTTCACATTCTTGAAGAAGAATCACCTGACTGGTTGAAGATATTCCTCTACCAAAATATAATGAGATACAAAATATAATTCCAGGATGATGGCGCGCCTCTTCACTTCTTTTGTGCCGTTTACATTCATTTAAATCATTATTTCCCTTGCCATCTACCTTTAGATTTTTCGTTTCAGAATGGAAGAAAATTATTATATACAAAAATATATATACATTTTCGTGAGGAATTAATTATCCCCGTTGGAGATACGGCTGAAAAACTTAAGGATAACCTTAAAGAACTAAAAAGAGAAACAAAAGCTGTACAGAAACGGGCCAAGAAATCTGTTGAAAACAGTGGGCTCAGTTTTGAACATTTATTATAAACTGGTATGTATAGTACACTTCAGTGTACTGTTTCTAAATAAAATTCTTTGTTTTGTTTTTTCTTTTCATTGTTCTATTCAACTTTTCATACAACATTTTATTTAGAATTAAATTTTCTAAAAGATGTGTTCAACAAATCTTATGTGTTTATTTACCCTTACGTGTTTATTATTTATGTATTTATTACCCTTTAACCAAAGTTATTGTAGGTCAAACATAAAAAAAAACTGGGATTTTTACCCTAATTTATTGATTTTCACCCCAAATTTCCCAAAAACTTCTACAGATACGATTCTTAAACCTATTCCATTCGATTTTACAGGTCAAAACCCATAATAAATCATTAAGATGTCCTCATTTCAGCGGGGTAGCTGAAACCCGAGCGAAATCATTCGCT
The DNA here is from genome assembly GCA_010016005.3 of Zanna intricata. Lineage (NCBI taxonomy): Eukaryota > Metazoa > Arthropoda > Insecta > Hemiptera > Fulgoridae > Zanna > Zanna intricata. The sequence goes on from JAAAKQ030297054.1 coordinate 9,145, forward strand.
AGCCGTAACTCGCAAACGAAACATTTTAGGACATAAGCTTATATAAATCTGTAATCGCGAAAAATTTCGGTTTTCAGATTTCAACGAAAATATCCATTTTGACATGCACCTCCCCTTTTCATTGCAATCGAATGAATCAAAAGTGTCCAAAAAAAAAGCCAAAAATAAAAAAAAAAAAATTGGATTTTGGACTTTTTCTTAATTGTAGTAATAAGTCCTTATTGAGAGAATTTCAACGATATATTATATATAAGTGGTACTTATTTTTATTGGTTCTAGAGTAATAGTCAAATAATATTTTAATTTGGTGAAATATTTGAATCTTATAAGGGGAAAGAACATCGGTTCAAATCAGAATTCATCTCCTTTTTTTTTAATTTAAATATATTGATTTATTAATATATTATATAAAAATAAAAATATACATTAAAATATTTATTTTTATATAAAAATTATTATGCCCAAAGTTTTAGTTTTAAATTATTTAATTTATGCAAAATTTTGTTCTTAGTTTTTAAGAACAATGAAATATTTATTGTTAATAATTATTATCCTCAATAAATATTATTATAATATAATAAGTAAATAACGCAAGAATCCGTTAATATAATAGGTTATATAATACGGACCTCATCCGGAGGTTCCGGGTTCGAATCACGGCCAGGCTACGACCCCGGGAGCTTGTATTTTCACACAAGCTATAAAATTGCCATTCATCTCATCCTCTGAAGTAATATCTAAACTGTGGTCCCGGAGGTTGATATTTATCAACCTAATTATTAACCTTTTTTATTATAAAATAGAAATTTTACGATTAATAATAATTCAGTTATAACAATAATAAAAAAAAGAAGAAAGAATATGAAAAAAGTTATTAATGAAATAAAATTTTACATACTTTTCACTTAAAAAAATATGTGTATATGTAATTTAATAGGCATCCAAAGAAGTCATTTGTTGTCCACATCAGATTTTTTAACATATATTTATTATAGAATGACGTATTTAGAGCTGTAATAAAAATTATACTAAGTAAGATTTTTATAAATTGATTATTTATAGTAATATTATTTTATA
>JAAAKQ030297065.1:0-17377 GCA_010016005.3 Zanna intricata
AAATAATATTATTTTATTTGAATGAATTTCTGTAAGTATTAAATAAAAATATGAACAATTTTTCAATCTTTTGTGAGTTTAAAGATGTAAAAACTTTTGAAGTCTTCTCACTTGTTCATAATTACTGATCGATTAATAGAAAGAAGATTAAGGGTATAACACCTGTAAAAGAATTTATACGAATTATAGATTTTATTTTTTTATTATTTGATAACATTTTAACGATATTTAACTAGTATCGAAGAAAGTACCCTCCAGTATTATGTTTGGTAAATAACATAAACATATTCATAGTTTACTGAGGTTTTGATTAGAGATCGAGCTATGGTTCTATAGTATACTGTTTGATCAGTACATTTGTTTGGAAAAATTATCATGGATGTATTTATTTTGACTTAAGTTGATTAATAGATTTGTAATTAATTCGTTAAATATATTATAATTCATGAAAAGATTTTTAGACAAATTACTTTACAGCTTAGCGAGATAACATAATGGACTCCTTTAGTATGAAAATACTTTTCGAAAATTAATAGACGTTTATGATTTTATTTATTAAAATCACCGTAAGACTTTTGAAAGTGTCATGATTTAATCGCAAATATCCTTTAGGTTTCTTTAAATGATGCTTTCTAATACGTATTATCAAATTTTTTTTCTTAAAGTATATGTTATCCATTTAGCTACCTTGAATATTTTTATTTAGTTTTGCTTTTATAAACAAAGCTTTACTTAAATATTTGTATATTTTTTTGTTATATTGAAATTTATTGGAATACTGCAATAGATAAAAGAAATATTCATATTATGCTTCAGTAGAGGTTGTTAAAATGTTAGCTTATCAGATTGATTAGAGGTTTCCGGTTACGAATTTCAAATTCTTTAATACCAGTTTATTTTTTCAGTACAATTAAATTTAAAAAAATAAATAAATTACAGTCTATTAATTTTTGGGAGTATATACAGAATGTTTTTAAAATGGTGAACTGGCTAAACTTTCTCGGATTCTACTAGTAAAACTAAACAAAAAAATATCCTTACGAAAAATGGCAATTTCTCCTTCGTTCTCCCGCTGTCCGCCATTTTATTTTTTATATAAAAATATATATCTTAAGTTCGAATAGATGAATCACATTAATATTTGGTAAGCGTTTTTTTAATAAAGTTTTAAAATTAGCCAAAAATCAGGACTTAAATACCTTCGCAAATTACAGAATGTCAGCCATCTTTATTTTTCAATCTGTTATATTTCCATAAATATTACTTTTATCAAAATTTATGTTTTCTCTAAAATATTAATCCTTTTATTTTGAACAAAATGACCTATTATTTTTTAAAATCGGTTTACAAATAGCCGAGTTATGGCAGAAAATTGATGTGTAATTTTGTGTCTGTTTTCATGTCCTCCACTTTACGTTCAATTCGATTAAATATTGTTTGTTTTTTATTTTTTTATTGTTAATTCTAATATTGTAAATTATTATCAGATAAACTGATAATTTTTCACAATAATAAACCTAATAATTAAAAAAATAAAACAACTAATGATAATTTTACGTTAATTATTGTAGAACTTTAGGTGTATTCTTTTTTTAATAAACAGTTAAAAATTGTTAAAAGTTACAAGAGATGTCCAAAGCGTCTATCATTAGAAATTACATAAGTCTCCAGTCATTTTCGGAGATATTGTCTTAACCGTTCAAAAATTCGGGGAGTATTCCTAACTTCTTGAAATATATTTTGGATCCTTTGTTGAAGATCCTCAGTGTTGAGTATTGGAGTTGAATAAACAACCAAATGGCCTCACAGGTATAAGTCAAGAGAGTTTAAGTCAGGTGATCGGGCAAGCCAGGGCATTGGTCATCTACGGCCTATCTATTTTTCATGGAAAATTTCATGCAGAAAATCAGATACCTACCGACTGAAATGTGCTGGAACTCCATCGTGGTGAAACGATATATTTTCTCATAATTCTAGAGATAGGTCTTCCAAAAAATGTGGAAGATTTTCAGTGGAATGAGCAAGATATTTTCTCCATTTGAAGATTTGGCAGAATGACAGGACCCAAAATATAGTCATTAAAGATACCTGCTCATATGTTCGGAGAAAATCTTTGTTGATGTACTTTTGAGTGTACCATGAGAATTCTCGTCACTCCAAATATGCTGGTTGTGATAGTTTTGAATTCCATTCTTGTCGAAAGAAGCTTCATGTGTGAACAGAATATTTGCTGAAAATAAAGAGTCTTCAATTAATGTTAATACTCAACATTGAAGATCTTCAACAAAGATTCAAAAATAGATTTAAAGAAGTTAGGAATACTTCCGGAAATTTTTGAACGGTTAAAACAATTATTCCGAAAAGGTCTGGACACTTGAGTAATTTCTAATGATGGACACCTTGGGCATCTCTTGTAACTTTTAATAATTGTTAACTGTTTATTTTAACAAAAATATTACACCTAACGTTCTACAACAATTAACTAAGATTATCATTGGTAGTTGTTTCATTTTTTAATTATTAGGTCTATTATTGTGAGAAAATTATTACGTAAGCTGATAATAACTTACAATACTAGAATTAACATATACAAAAAAAAAAAATATTTAATCGAATTTACGGTAAAGTAGAGGACATGAAAACAGACATCAAAATTATATCAATTTTATGCCGTTACGCGGCTATTTGTTTACTGATTTTAAAAAATAAAAGGTCATTCACTTATATACAGAGTGAATAAGTGGATTATATTCATTTCTTTACATCATCTACATAAGACTTAATCTGTATTATATTAATTATATTTTTTTTAAATTTGATACAAATCTTACAACCTTATTTTATATTTTGTATCTTATATATTAAGAACATTATCAATTTAATTTTAATTTTTCATTCAATCTGCCTTATCGTTTATATTTTTCGTAACGTTTCTGCGTATCGTTGAAGAATGGGAAACTAAACTTTGAAAAATTTGCTTAATTACCTTTCTAATTGGATTACTTAACAAAATGTAGTATTTTAAACTCGATTCTATTTTAAAACAAAAACTATTTACTAACTCTGACTTCGTTACTGTAACACTACTTTTCATAATCTATTGCTTTGTGGTTTGTATTGGTTTTAACTGCAACAGTTATATCATTCAACATTAGTGCAACTCGTTTTTCATAACCACTATCAAACAGATTTCGGTTGTTCTGCAGTAATATAATATAATGATTTTATTAAGATCGATTTCAAATTTTAGACGTTAACAATTAGGTTTCAAAATTTATGCGAAATGATCAAAAAATTACAATCTTTAGCTTGTAAATAGGATCCGTCTGGTTTTTTGTAAGTGTTTGTATAATTATTATTGTATTATGCTAATACTCCAATCCTATTTTTTAATTAGATCAGTTCATTGATACTCGATTTGTGTTCTAATTACCGCTTTCCGTTACCGGTTTAATTTGAAAACCTTAATATTCAAATTAATTTAATTTTCACCTTTAATTACACGTTCGTGATATTACTTTTTCATGTAACGGTCTAAAAAACACTAAAAAGTGTGTTATCAATTAAACGTACAAAATAATAATCACGTACATGAATACCAGATTAGTTTTTTTTCTTTAATTTTTTATTTATGTAAATGATCGCAGTCTATTTCAGATAGTTGTCAGCGAAAGGATATATCATTAAATTGTTGTTCCTTTTTTCCCTAGGATATTTTTGTATCATAGAGATAAGTGCTTATAACGTTTGGATTATTCATACTTTATGAATTTTTTATATTTTTATGAATGTTAATAAAATATTATAAAATACAATTAAATGTATTTAAGATTTAAATTACTTGTATGAATAATAAGTAGGTAATATTTATCTGATCATTAACTCAGTGTTCTAGATAAATATTAACTTCGGAATAAAATATGATAGTAATACTTTTTTTTTTAACTGATTTCAAAAAAGGAGAAGATTGTCAATTGGATATTTTTTTTTTTTTTTTTTTTGTTTAATGTATGTTATTCAATATCAACGGCGTTAGTAAACCGATTTTGATAATATATATTTTTTTTTTTAATCGAAAGAGTATACTTTTGGAATTGTCCCATAATAACTTTAACCAAATCCGAAGATCATCTTAAGAAAAATCCCAAAAAAAACCAAACAACTGGACACCCTTAGCCACTGACCCTCGCATCAGTACTTTGTTGCTCTGTCCCCTGTATAACAAGAATATGGTAACAGTCTATGTTATTGTTGTTTAGTTTCTGTCGAAATACTCCTGGAATTTTTTCTTTATTTTTTTCCTTAAACAGTCATTTCTTTTTTTATCCTTGGCTACTTTCCTCTAAACTCCTTATAAATATTAAACCTACATTAATTTTTATAAAAATGGTAAAAAAGTGTATTATCTTTAATTACAAAATTATAATATATTTATACTTATATATGCAATAATAAATTCTAATTTTGCAAAATTTTTCTTGCCGTGGTCTACTACTGCCCTGTCAAGAGCTGTACCCTGCAGTTTGTGAACAGTTATAATCCAGCTTAATATTAGAGGTAGCATTCTGCGCTCGACATCTCCGTATCTCTTTGTCGCTTGAAAGGTTGTACAAACTGGTGAAATGGTTACACAATCACCAATATCTTTCATTCTAAGACCAATAGTTTTGTCATCAAATTTTATGAGTACAGCTTCCGGCAATTCTTCTTCCTCGCATATCAAGCCGAAGCGGTGAGAACGTTATATCTGTCTTTCGTTTGACAAACGTTTGTGTTTTAGAATGACACGATGAACATGACTCTGTAGATATTCATTCCGTAAGAATCAACTGTTGTACATTCTAAATTGTGAGAGTATACGTTTTCGTTGCTGAGAAGTCTCTGCGGAGATATTCATGACACTTCTTTCTTTATTTTTCCTGAAAGGATCATTCCTTTCTTGGTAACTTTCCTTTAAACGCCACTGTCCCATTTGAGCAGCGCGTTTAGTAGGCCTCTCTTTTTGTTCTCATTTTTTTTCTGTTTAGCCTCCGGAAGTACCATTAGGTATTAACTTCAGAGAATAAATGAGGATGATGTGAATGAAGTGTAGTCTTGTACAATTTCAGGTCGACCACTCCTGAGAAGTGTAGTTAATTGGAACTTGGAATTGATAAGCGTAGGTTAATTGGAACCTAACCACCAAAGAACACCGGCATCAACGATCTAGTATTCAAATCCGTATAAAAATAATTACATTTACTAGGATCTGAACCTTAGAACTCTCGACTTCGTAATCAGCTTATTTCCGATGTCGCGTTAACAACTAGCCCAGCCCGGTTGGCTGCGTTTAGTAGGTCTACCCATACACGCACTCACACACACACACACACACACACACACACACACACACACACACACACACACACACACGCACATATATATATATATATACATAGAACCAGTCGAATTTTAAAAAAACCTGTGATCTATATTATAAATCCTATTTCAGACAATGGAAAATTAGTAATAGAAGTTTTACTGCAGTAAAATGAGATCTACAAAAATATAATGCAACTATAAAATGCGACATAAAAAACATGTTATAAGAATACTTTATAGATGCTTAGGTGCATTATTATCACCAAGTACATACACCTTAACGAAATCAAGATGAGATACGTTCGTGAGATTCTCTCTCTTATATGCTCTTGAGATAACATTTTACATGTGGGAATCAAGTTCAGCCGCTTTAGCCGCCTAGCGATCGGTTGTCTGTTGAAATGCAACTTTTCGTAATTTTATGTTTAATTTGTGTTGGCTAGTATCGATTTCAAAAATAGTTATTTGTCGTAAATATTTTTACTTTAGTTAATAAATAGAAATATAATTAATTGTAACTTTTTGGTATTATCAATTGTTGAAGTCGGTTTTTTATTTTTTATTAATTATTTTATTTTTCGATCATGTGAGTTATTTTGAAGTATTTGGCTTAGACACGAATTCTTTCCATGCTAATATTTCACCGAGAATAATAATTTTTGTTTTGTAATTTCGTATGTTAATATTTGGCAGTTGTACACTACTTAAAGCCGCGAATGGATTTCTTAAATGGCATTTAATTTAACCTGAATGTAGGGTAGAAAAATGTTTTAAGGACGCAATTTACTGGACACAGTTCACTATAACTCAATTTGTTTTATACATGAATTATCGCTGTGAATGTACAATTTAACCGATGTAGTTAACCTTGTGCGTCTTTTAAATTTAGTTTAATTAGAAACCTACTTACACCTATCGTTTGTAACATTTTATAAATCTATCCTATTTTTTTAATTATATTTTATGTTAATATTAGTTTGATATAACGTATATTTTAAAATATAGTTTTTTTTTTAATTTGTTTTTTTTTATTGAAACAATCTATTTTTTTCAATTTTAAATCAATAATTTGGTCAAAAAATTTAATTTACGTCAGAAATTTTATTTTAATGTGATAGTATCTTTGTGTTTATAAGTAACCGTAGTCACAAAAATAGATTTAATTAGATCACAGTTTATTTTTACAGTTGTACATAATTTTTTTTAAATTTAGAATTTAAACCATTATTATACTAATCCAGTAAAGGTTCCTACTGGAAATCTGCTTTAAATTAATTTATAAATAGTATCTAATAGTCAGTGGAACTTCATTCACATAGATTTCATCCTCCAGTTATTATTTTCCTAAGCCTTATTTATTAGAAATAAAAATATTAATTTTTATTGTTGTAGATTCATGTAACCTAAGTATTTTTAATGTAAATTTTTTTTTAAGTTTGAATAAATTCATTATATTATTGCTAAGGCTAGGTTATACATGTTTATTTCCGTTTCATTATTTTTTAAACTAATCCTGTTTTAATACATTCCCAACTTTTATTAAGGGAATACAATACTCCATTGTTATTGATAATTGAGAATAAGGGAATTTTTTCTATAAATTATAAGCAATTATAGATCGTTTCGGTTACTTGAATTCAAACAATAAAGATAAAAATGTAATTAATTACAACTTATAATTTTTTGCTCATCTCTATTCAGTTTTTATTGTTATCAGGTCATTTAATAAACAGAAGATAAGGTGGCTACTTATTTATTAGGCAGTATTTATTAATAAATATATATATATATATATATATTTACACACACGCACACGCATGCACGCACGCACATTTTAATTTTTTTTAACTTGAGTTAATCTAATGTATCAGTATGAATTATTTTCAATCGACTGTGGGTAAATATAAATATTTTTCTATAATAAACTTATTTGTGATGATTCCGTAATTGTGATGATTTTACTTTTATTACTTACGTACCAGTGATTATTACTTTAACAATAAAATAGTCTACATCCCTGAGAATCTATGATTGTATTACTATTATTATAATTTGTATTGGTATATGATTCACTTTACCACAACTTATTATTTCTCCTATTATTTTACCTTGGAACTTTAGCAGTTAAGTCTAAAAAAAACCTGTTTATGGAATGTCACAAACGGGCTTCATATAGGTCAAGGCTGGAATTCGTTTTAATAGATCTTAATGTTTATTATATGATCAGTACTTGTGTCATGTCACATAGATAAGTTTTAACAAAATTATAGATTGTTGTTTTAAAAACGAGTATATAAATCCTACAGTTTTAAAATTAATCTTATTTTAATAAATATCATTTAATATTTTTACATTACATATACATACTAACATTACATTACATACACACTTTTAAAAGTTCATAAAAGTTTATTTCACTAATAACTTCTGATTTAGTTTCTCTGTTTTAGTTGATTTTTTTCTTCTTTTGATGCTATTAATTATTAGTTATCATAATTTTTTTTTACAGTCACATGTTAATAATTATTAGTAAATCAATATAATTAAATTTTTTTTAAAAAGTAAGAAAATTATGTCTGACCGATGTGCCAACCGATGTGCCTTCCAACCGATGTTAATGTAAATTATTCCAACCGATGTGCCTTCCCCTTGTACGAGTATGATTCAAATATTTCATTAATTCAAATTTTATTTGGCTATAACTCTGGAACCAATGAAAAGAAGTAGCACTTATGATGTATCGTTGAAAAGATCTCAATGAGGACTTATTATTGCAGTTAAGAAAAAGTGCAAAACCCAAATCTGTAGGATCTTGGGCTTTTTTAGACACTTTTTGTTCACTCGATTAAAATCAAAAGGTGAAGTGCACAATTGGATATTACAACAGTCCTAAATCCAACATTTTTATATTCTATGGGTAATGGTTTTTGAGTTATCCCAAATACATCGTATATACAGACAAAACTAGTCAGAATGGATTTAGGGATGATCAAAATGGATATTTCCGTTGAAATCTGAAAACCGAAATTTTTAGCGATTAAAATACTTCCTTTTACTACGTTCAAGGAAGTAAAAAATGTTTACTATGTAAAAATAAATTGTAATACTAATCATTAAATATTTTTTATTCTTCTCTTTTTACGTTGCTGACGAGAGAAACATAGTAATTGGTATTCTATAATTAAAACAACAGGCCACTCATACATATTTTTGTAGCGCTGATTAAGCGGTATTAAAATAACCAAGAATACGGCTTGCATCAATTTTAAATCCGGGGTGCTATTAAAAAATGACTTCTATTATGTAGTTTCGTAGGTTTACAACCATTAACCTCGCACTTTGATGCTTATTTATTTTCATATTTTTTATAAATCTTATATGTTATCTTTAAACTTCTGAAATGTATATCTTTTACATAAAAAAATTTACGAATTCCATTCCATTGAATCGTTTCTAATGCTTGTAAAAAAAAATTCAGCATTTTGCATTGTTTCATTAATAAACTACAAATATGGAATTGCTTTTGTTACCTTTAAAAGTTGTATTATTTACCTTCAAGTACTGTTCAGGTAAGCTCATACCTTTTGTGTTATATTTACTTCGTTGTGTACGATTACCCTTTACTACTTCATCAGCAATGTATTTTCGTTATCTCATTTCCAAAACGAATTGTTGTACGAGTTATAATGATGCATTTTAGTAGGTCATCTACAAATTTTATTCTGTGTCTTGAAGTTATTCCTTGTTATCATATTTTTTTTACCTTTTCATCTTTAATAATTTTTATAAAATACTGATTAGCCGTGTTTTCTGTTAGACGATCTGTTTAATATATAAAGGTCTGATTCTTTCTAGACAGAAAAACATATTCTGCAATTTATTCCTTAAAACAGTATTCAATTGCAGCTTAAATAAAACTGAGCTTTTCAGTTTTTAAAAATTGTATATAAGATTATCCTACTTGTCTCAACATTTTCTTTGTTTCCTTTTCTTCTCTGCTATTTCCACGTCAAAGATTTAGATTTCTTCTCATCTAAGTCCAATTACACCAAATAAAATTAATTGCGATTGAAATACCGATAATAAATTGTAAATAAATAATATTGTAAAACATAACTACTAAAAATCAAAGCTATAATGTAATATCAAAAAGCTTCAAGCCAATGAATCAAGCTTGAGAATGTGTAAAGTACAATGGCCACCGACGCGGAATCGCTCGGTTGGTTTTGCTGTTAAGATATTTCGGCTAATTCAAAAAAATTCAAAGAATAAACTTGCCGAAGAAAGGATTTACCTCATATCATAAATTCATCAGATCCAGTTGTATCTGTTTATAATATAATAATAATGTAAATAATATAGTAATAATGTTGTTTGAAGTTATATTGACCCGATTGCCAATTATTATAATTTTATAAAAATCATTCTAAAAATTTAAAATCTGACGTAACTCAAAATTCAAAAAAAAAAACCCTGTTGGAGTTTTATTTCGTCATATATTCTTAAATTCGATTTATTACTTCCTTGTACAACGTAAAAGAATTAATGTGATCGCGAAAAAATTTCGGTTTTTAGATTTCAACGGAAATATTCGTTTTGACTACCCCTGAATCCATTTTGATTAGTTTTGGCGTGACGTCTTTACGCATGTATGACATACATATGTATCTCGTATAACTCAAAAACGATTACCAATAGAATGTTGAAATTTTGGATTTAGGACTGTTGCAACATCTAGTTGTGCACCTCCCCTTCTGGAAGATGCACAATTTTATTCGGCTATAACTCTGGAACCAGTGAAAATACTACCATTTAAGATATATCTTGAAAAGCTCTCAATGAAGACTTATTACTGCAGTTAAGAGAATGCCCAAAAACTTTTTTTAAATTTGGGTTTTTTTGGACACTTTTGGTTCAGTTGATTGCAATCAGAAGGAGAGGTGCACAACTAGATGTTACAACAGTCCGAAATCCAACATTTCAACATCCTACAGCTAATAGTTTTTGAGTTATGCGAGATACATACGTACGTACAGACGTCGCACCAAAACTAGACAAAATAAATTCAGGGATGGTCAAAATGGATGTTCCGTTGAAATCTGAAAACTGAAATTTTTCGCGATCACAATATTTCCTTTACTTCGTACAAGAAAATAAAAAACATTATAATACATTGTTTCCATTTCTAATTTTAGGAATTTTCTGATCTTTTTTCATATTTCGTTTAGTTATAAAACTTGGGCATGTGGTTTTCTAAAAGTTCTATTTTTTTTATAAAAGTTGTAAAATTATACAATATATTACAATGAACCGAAAGAAAAGGATAAAACTATCGGAATGATCTAACTATAAAAAGAGTAATTAAATCTCTACTTTTCCATACAGCAAAAATATCTTCTTTCAACCAGCCGATTTCCGTGGCGAGATGACCTGTATAGTCTCGGCCTTTCAGCTGGAAGTCCCGGGTTCGAATCCCCATCAGCTTAACATTTTTCATACGCTAAAAATGTTTCATTTTCATATTTTCACGTTGAAACTTTTTAATCTTCTGTAATGTATTAATTCATCAGTCAAAAAAATAAATGTAATACAGAGTTAACAGATTAATTCATTGGTTAGTAATGAGTCATTACGACACTATGATTGTTTTTCCTTTTTTTGTTTTTTTTTTTAATTATTAAGATTAAAACTTAAAGGTTTGTTATGTATTTATATAAACTCAAAAAATTAAATAGAAAACACTATTTAGTTTATATCTAATATCTGTTATTATACTTTAAAAAAAAGAAAATAAAATAAAAAAACAGTAGATATAAAAAAGTTTAATTGTGTTTTCTGTTTACTTTTTTGAGTTTATATAAATAAATAACAAGCCTTAGAAACAACCCTCCATCTCCGTCGTAATAATTGCTTATTTTTAATTATTTTTCCTTTTTTCATATTCAGTTTATCAAGATAAACATACAAAATTTTTTACTTCAAAAAATAGGCAATCCTGATTGAAATAGTTATTAATTTAATAATAATAACTCGTAATAAAAAACTATTTGAGGTAATACACTTAGATTGGGGCAAAAATAAAAATGGAAAAAATTTAGTTATACGGTTTTTAAAATATTATATTTTTAAATTTTTCCCTCCTTTTATATGGACGGAAAATTTTTGAAAATCAATTTCTGTAATAAAATAAATTCGTGAGTTCAATAGAAAACTGATTAGAAAATAAGGTCATCTTCAATTTATTTTGATGTTATTAAAATAATATTACAATAAAGAATTAAATAAACGGCATTTTACAAAATTTTACGATATAGATCTTATTTAACTCGTAGTTTTTAACATTCAAACTTATAAACAGATATTATGTTAATATTATCGTACTGGTTATTACGGAACCATGAGGTTGTTAAGGATTTTGCTTATCGTTTAGAAATTAGTGGAATGATTTAATCTTTTGATTGTTTTAATTATGAGTTTTTTCTTTTTTAAATCTTAAAATCCAATTAAATTATATAAATTTATTTTATAAATAAAAGAATCTGATTTGAAAGTTAGTTTTGTCTTTAATAACCGGATTTACTTCCTTCTAATTATGCCATATCAAACCAATTTTATCTTACTGATCAGATTCGTGGTCACACTAGTTTTTTTTTTATATTCCTAAAATGTCTGCATTAAAGGTTTTTTTCTAATGAAGACGCATTTACGTAAACCAAATTTATTCAGTATTTACATGATAGAGTTAATAATTATGAAAACGAAATGGTTAATTCATTCTGAAAATAGATTACAATTAATATTTAGAATATTTTAAAATAGAACTTATTAAAAAATATATTTTGAAAAATTTTACTTGCTTCTCAATAAGATGTAAAATTGAAACTTATACAGTTATTATTTCCACATTTTATTGTCATTAATGTTACTAAAACCTTTTTTATTACGAGAGTGGTCAAAATTGAGAGTTTATAAACATTTAAATTTTTGAAGAAGGTTTACAAAAAAGCTTTTGATTCTTATTTGTATGGTCAGTCAAATGATACTTCAGTGAAAGTTAAATCCGGCTATTTTTTTTTTTTTAAGTGTAAATATTCTCAAGCTAATCAGCGTTACATGATGGCGCTTTGTTTGCATTTACACTTGCTGGTATATTATTTAACATTTATTCACTTAATATTTTAATTTTTAAAATATATCCAAATTTTTGTACAAGACCAATAGCTGTAGAAGGAAGCTCACCGTCAGCACACACACCCGATTTGATGTTAATACAGCCGACCCCCCCCCCCCAAAATTGAAAACTACAGAATGAGTACAATGAAACAATTACTACACATTAAACGAAATACATTACAATTTAAAAAAAAAAAAAAATATTAACTCTGCATCATTAACAATGCATCGAACAAACAACCGATTTTTTTGCTTAACAAATGTCAACGAAATGACCGATAAAAATGAATATGAAGTAGTATCAGAAAAGTAGAAACCAATATTTAAAAAATTAATAATATTTCAAATAATTGCCCACTAAACAGGTGAACTTCATCTACGGATGTGATGTAATGTTGTGAAATTCTGTTTTTATTCATTATTATTGACTATACATATATATATATATCTTTTTCATTTCATAGCGAGATTAAAATTCCCATAATAATAGAAGTCCAAGACTTTCTTCTTAATTTTACTGAATTTTTTTCTCCTATAATCTAGTAACTACGCAAAAGCGGTTCAATTCAGTCTCTCCCGTTGTGACATAATGCAATAAGAGGTTGCATAATATTATCCATTTCTATGTGGGATATAAGTGAAATTGGTGTAGTACAACTATGTACTGTCTATATATATCTGATACCATTGTACTAGAGGTAACGTGTAATGGCCTGTCTTGTCTTATCCTGTGCCAATCGTAACGCTACGTCAAACTGTCCACCTTGCTGTATCTGTATTGCTAGATGGATTACACATCAGAATCAATTTTGTATATTATATTATAAACGCGCATTACTTTGACGTTCTTTGTTGTATCAAAGTTATTGCAGACAAAAATTAAAGAATTTTTTCTTATTTTGTTATTTTTTTATCTTTCACAATTAGAATAATTTTGTGCAATTATAATTCAGTAATTTATGTTAATATATTACTTCTATCAGAATTATATAGCATTACACATTATTTATACGTTTTTTTATCTCTTTGTGCCCTAAACCTGCTTTTTTTTGTGCTGCAACCAATTATGTTGTCTTTTGTTCTTCAGTTTAAGATAAAATGTTATTTTTATTAGACCTATTCACATTATCTTTCTTTTAATTGCTTTATACTTCTTTCAGGTTGCTATTTTTGTTCTTTTACAGAAACAAGAAAGGTAATAAAAAGAATATATAATAATAGTAATACCATCTCAAGGTATAGATGAATGAGGTGGTCTCATGAGATGGGCAATAACTAAATCATTAAGAAAAATAAGGTAAAGGAGAAACAAAAGATAGAAATATTTAATGATAAAAACCTTTAGTAATGATTAAAGAAAGAAGTAAATGATAAATATCTGTTAAGATAAGTTTTACTTCATAGTTAGAGTTGTCAGTTACCCAGAGTCGGAAATTCTAGAAGGGGAAGACTAACAGAAAAACCCAACATCGTGTGATCTAATTGTTTGGAAGCTTAGTAGTAAACACTCTTTTATTTTTGCTTCCCTTTTATATTTACCTTTTCAGTTTTTCTCAGTTATTATTTAACAGTATTTATTTATCACATACAAACCCTTTGAATAATCAGAAGCTGTAGAATGGTGTGTAGTATATCGGTATGTTGTAGATAAATGAGACAATTTAGATGATTTTTTTTTTTTAGTTCTTTTCTGTAAATATAATTTAAACTGTAACTGTTGATAACTCTGAATTTCATCGTTCAAAAATTTTAATGGTTTCTTTTTATGAAACATTCAGCATCCTCTGAAACAGATTCATGATTTCTGCTTTTTTTATTGCCCTAGAAGAGGTGACATGACTATAAATTATCACCCACATCGCTTTTACTTTTTAAATTTTTATAAAATACGATCCACTCAACTGTGATAATACACAATTCTAAAAAAATATCAGTAAAGACAATATTTTAAGAAATCAATTTGATGTACCTCTTGGGAAAAAAATTAAAGGCATTTTTTTTTCATTTACTTCATTGAATTTGGATAAAATGAGATTTTTAGTACATCAGTTTCTTTTATAAATTTCATGCTAATTTTACTTGTTAAAAATATATGTAAAAAGTAATATCACTTTTATTGTAATATATACGGAAATAAATACTATTATAGCCACCTTATTCATTAGCTATGCAAACTGTCATTTAAAAATAAATTCATACCTGCGGTTGAATTACGCACTGGAACTGAGCACGCACATTTGTTGTGCGTGTTAGAATGTGGAGTAAAAGGGTTCAGGTTTCAGTCACCGCGCGCGCACACGCGCACGTACACACACACACATTTTATATATATACACACGCCAACCTTATGTACATGCACGTAGTACATACGGTTCTCTACATTTTCCGTATGTATCCGCTCAGTCGGCTGCGCACGATGCATTTTAATATCAGTTCCTCATCCACTCATTCTGTATCTTTTAGTCTGTATTTAAGCTATATCTTTGTTAAGTGGAAAGTTAGTTTTTTTTCCAAAAATGTTTATAAAACAACACTAGCAAACTTTTATTTATCTCTGAATGTTTTGTAGAAATAAATGTAAAAATTCGTCAGGAGATTATTTAAATAAGAAAATAATGCATTTCCTACTAAATCAAAATATTAATGTATTTATTATTTAAATTGATTAAAACTCCCTGTCAAACAGTATTTTCCTCAATACTATACTGCAGCAATTAGTGTAAAGGCAATCTGGCTTGAAGAAATATCAGTCTACATACTCCCGAAGGTCTAAAATATATAGAAACATAAGATTTAAATCAAATAATTTACCATAAAAAATAATTGTGTCAGAAACTGTAGAAATCATCTGCATTTTAGATTATTTATTAAATACTGGTAATATTTGAAGATATAAGATAATAAGATTTTTTATACAAATTTTAAAAATTAATGATAATATTATCTTAAAGATAATATCTTTAAGATCTTTAAGAGATTATCTTTAAGATAATGATAATATTATCTTAAAGATTAACAAACAGTATGTATTTTTTTTAAATACTTGCAAAGAAACGCATAGAAAATAGAAAAGACTTCTTTGAACTAAAACTCATGTAATTTTTTCATACTTTATTCGTTTGGTTTCTCCAATCAGTTTTCCAGGTACTGCATGGTCTTGGTGTATTTATATCTGCAAATGCAATTATAGCTTCCGGCTTGTCAGGCTGTCAGACTCTATATAGCTGCGGTGTAAGTGTAAATGTACCGGTAAATATATAATGCAGAACAGACTCACATTGACTACTCCTGAGATGTGTGGTTAATTGAAACCCAACCACCATAGTAAACCGGTATCCGTAGTCTAACATTAAAATCCATATAAAAACAACTAACTACCTTTACAAGGGCTCAAACTTTTGATTGTACTTTTCGACTGTACTATCCAACATACTATACATCGACTATCGAGTAGACTGACCCGGTGGTTTTGTCATACTTTATTATGATTTTTATATTTCTTAATTTTAATTTGTTTATATCTAGTTTCAGTATCTTAGCTATGAATTCTAATTAATTTCGCTGAACTGTTTCATTAATTTTAATCAAATTCAGTAATATTAAATCAAAGAAAGTGGTTCTTAGATCAGCTCCAATAATTTTTTTCTTTTTTTTTTTCCAAAAAGGTGTTACTTTTCCAAATAAATAAATTTTATGATTCTTTCTTTAATTTATAGAAGATATTCTCTTTTGGTACCATTGTACCGTTGCAACTTTCTTCTACGTAATTTAATTGTAAAATTTCTTAACAAAAAATTGCATTGTTAAATTAACAGTTTGAAAATTTTTTCTTATGTTCTATTTTTTGACTGTTTATTACTGGATTATTCAATTTTTTCTAAAATTTAAAGTAATCTCACGTAAAGATTCAAGAAATCTGTTAGAAAACTTAGAGTAAAAATAATAAATATTCGTATATTTACGGTTTTACATGTTAGCAATCTCTTATGTCGATGTTTTACACCCTTTCCTTTTTTTTATCAATTCGAAAGTTTCTCGCATTTTATTTTCTTACCAGAGATTTATTTTCATACAGGCAGCGATTTTCTTTGCCTAAGAAGTAAAAAAAAAATTACTTAATATGTGATTAAGTAAAATTTGTTAAAAGATAAATTTAATTTAAAAAAAACAACAAACCTCAGTTAGAAAAACTGCACTTAAAAAACTAAAATGTAACACTTTTTAATTCATCTTTAATTCCTTACATTTTGAAGCCCATAATTAGGGGTTAATATTTTGTTGATTATAGTCTATTTTTTCTTAATTTTTAGTACAAAAAAAAAATAATTTTGATAATTAGAGATTACATTCTTATGATTTTTATAATCTTAAAAAATTTATAACTAGTATTTTGAAAATTTTAGTACATTTCCATTCGTTATAGATGGTTTTTTCTCACAAATACATTTAATCAATTACTTGTTAAACAAAAAACAATTTTAAAAGAAAATCAACAAATACAGTTTGTTTATGCTACAGGATGTAAGATAGTTACATCAATTTTATTATAATAAAAGTGAGCTAACTCACCGTTGTGTTTGTTACATATGAGTTTCAACTCTGAATCTAGCATCTATTCTTACTTATAATAATTAAAATACATTGTAAAAAAAAAAAGTGACATAAAACAACATTGCAAACGGATCTTAATTAACGTAAATTAAAATGTAGGCAACTACCTAAAAAGCCAGTATTTATTTGTTGTTTTTTTCTTAATTATATAATCTAGCCAGTTATGCTAAATGTAATACAATGAAATTGTGGAATAATGAAAATTTTAAAATTAAATTTACTGATAAAAAGT
>JAAAKQ030297066.1:0-10221 GCA_010016005.3 Zanna intricata
AGAAATCATGTGCGTAACCATTGAAAGTTTTTGCATCGGCCGCATTTAAAAATATGGCCGTAGCCAAAAGGTTAATCCAGAGGATGAATGAAGATGATATGTATGAATGTGAATGTAGAGTAGTCTTGTATAATCTCAGGTCGACCACTCCTGAGAAGTATGGTTAATTGAAACTCAACCATCAAAGAACACCAGTATCTATAATCTTGAATTTAAATCCGTATAAAATAACTACCTTTACAAGGATTTGAACCCTATAATTCTCGACTTCGAAATCCGCTGATTTGCGATGTCGAGTTAACCACTTACTCGACATCCTTGGAGGGCTAAGCTAAATTCACCTAATGAGTGTAAACTAACCAAACCTTAATGTTGAAAAATTATTTAGGTTTAATGTTTAAAGGTTAAATCAAAACGAACATTAACATATCGTAGAGCTCACTGGGAATGGGAAGACCTGATACCACCTAGCTGTGCATCACCAGATATGACCTGTATATTAATAGCAGTGGAACCTGACAGACGAAACTATAAGAATTACTTCCTAAAAAATAATTGTTACAAATGAACTTTACAAACAAACTGTGTTTAATCATTTCTGAGCACAATATATAGAAGCCATTGTAAATACGCAGTATCAAATTTTTTTTTTCTCCTTAATTAACAAGTTATTATGTTTAAAATAAAAATAACATGCTAGTTAATATTATTTCTGATAATTTCTATATTAAAAGAATAATAATTGTATAATAATATAGTATTTAAGTGATGGAAAACTGTCAACAGTCTTGTAATCATTCAACTCATCAGTCTGAAAAAAACATCAAATCCATTTTTCACGCATGGTAAAAAACTACTATTTTACATTGAAAACAATAAAAATACCACAAATAGCTAATTAATGTAGTAGAATACAAAAAGATTAAAATGTCATTGTCATGTAAAATCTAAATGAATTAGAAATGATATACATTCTCATTAATGGATAGATGATGAAGTTAAAAACTGGATTCGAAATCAAATTGTATGGACAATTTATGTTTATCTGGAAGAATATATTGTCAATGAAGATATATCTGTAAGATATTCCACCTGATAATTGTTGATTACAGAACACTTTCCAGAACATTACACAAAACAAAAAAAAAACAAAAAAATGTTAATAGTTTACTTACAGAATTTTATCATTCTTTTTTTTTTTATAAAAATATAATAAATGTTATCTCTACACATATTTAAATATGTATTTTTATTCTTAAATTAACTAAAATCAATTAATAAATAAAAAATGTATAAAAAATTGCTTGTATAGATAAATAAATAATTTCTATTGTTTAGAATAAAAATATTTTTAACACAGCTAATCTACGTAATAAATAACCATATTGTGAAAAGTATGCCCCACTTTAATTATTGCATTATTATTTTTTATATTTAAATATTATAATCACTCAGTCGATCGGTATCATAGTTTGATTTTTTTTAATAATCTAGGTTTAACCTCATCGAACCCACACTTGTCTTTTAATTCATTCCATTTATTGCGTATATTTTTAACTAGTTTTTTTTTATACCTTAAAGCAGTTCTATCAATAACAGATACTGACTTTACACAATCGTCCCCACCGAATTCACAAACTCTGTAATGATTAAGTATAGCAGCATCTGCTGGTACATTTAAAGTGCCATGACCAGGGATAAATTCCCAGACAAAATGATTACCAGCTTCTACCACAAATTCTGGTCTACATATATATTTTGATCGTTGCTTATGTGGATGTAGTTTAGCTTTTCGTCTTGTTTTTCTTAATGTAATGAGATTTGTTTCAAATTCATCTGAGCTCGTTAAAGTTGTATCATCTGGCCATTGAAGATAAAAAAAAGCATTCTGAAATGAATATGAACCAGTAGACCTTGTATTCATACGGGTAGCCATCCACCTATAAGAAGTATAAACACTATTAAAATAAACAAAGACTTTTTTATTAGTTAATAATATATAAATTCTACTTAATCATCATGTATGTCAATATTGATAAGATGCAGATAGGCTTCTCTTTTTAATTAGTCAGAATGATTATGAATAAAATGTCTCTCAAATGCATAGAAAATTCTATGATTAGATTCCTCAAATAAAAATAATAATAAAACGGTGGCCATATCAATTTTTAGATCACTAATATAAAGCTTGTTTCTTAAAAATTTTTTTATTAGCAAAAATCTTAAATATTCTTTCATTATTTTGTTTATATTCTCTCTACAGCAGTTTTAAGGTTATGACCCAATTACAATGCTCCCTATCTCTATGATTTTATGATAAGTAATGAATTTATAACATATGAAAAAGCCAAGCATGACTAGGATATGAATCTACAGTCTGAATTATGATGAAAAATTATTCAAAATAAAAAATTTTAATTTTTTTTTTCCAGTGGCATATTCATTACAAAGTCACTTTTTGTTTCTTTCACTAGAAAAAAGATTAATAATAAGAATAACATTAATGTAATTGTTATCAAAAGTAATAAATATCATAATTTACTTTATCAAAAATGTGGTAGATATACTTTTAATATAAGCAGATAACCAATCATTACTCTAATGAAAGTCAATATCAGTTATAAAAAATTAATCAGTTTTGAGCATGCAGATATGATTTTTATATCTGCCAGAACTAATGATAATAGTTGAAATAAGTATAGCTCATCAGAAGTCATTTCCAGTGAGAAAAAAAAAATTAACTCGTGACTGAGGAAGACAGAGTGATTAACTGATGAGAGGATTTTGAGAATATTTCAAAAACACCATTATCTTTTAAGCATGAGCAGGATCTTGCAAATGCCAACTTTCTAGCATAAGTTCTGTTTTGTTGTTAGTTTCTCCAGCAACCTGCAGATCTGAGTTCTACAATTCAATGATGTTTCCTGATGAATCTCTCTCTCTCTTTTTTTTGTTTAGCCTCCGAAACTACCGTAAGGTATTACTTCAGAGGATGAATGAGAATCATACGTATGAATGTGAATGAAGTGTAGTCTTGTGCAATCTCAGGTCTACCACTCCTGAGAATTGTGGTTAATTGAAACCGAACCACCAAAGAACACCGGAATCAACGATCTAGTATTCAAATCCGTATAAAAATAACTACCTTTACTAGTTTATTATTTACCTTTACTATTTGAACCTTAGAACTCTCGACTTACGTGGTCGAGTTTTGAGCTGATTTGCG
The DNA here is from genome assembly GCA_010016005.3 of Zanna intricata. Classification (NCBI taxonomy): domain Eukaryota; kingdom Metazoa; phylum Arthropoda; class Insecta; order Hemiptera; family Fulgoridae; genus Zanna; species Zanna intricata. The sequence goes on from JAAAKQ030297066.1 coordinate 3,227, forward strand.
TTGTCGCGATAACCACTAGACAGCCCGATGGGCTATTTCCTGATGAATCAAATTTTAACAGAATTACGTAATCAATATTCATAATCAACATAGCAGTTAAACGAGAATTCTTATTGCACAGTTCAAAGCAAATACTAGTAATAACTAATACATGAGCGCATATCTAAGGTGACTACGAGGTCTGTTCAGAAAATAACCTAAACTTTTTTAATTTCGTGCCTACGGAGATATATTAGTGACGTGCAGTAGGCAGCACTGTGTTCCGCATTAACTACTGTTTAACCACGTGTTCTTGGATTGTTAATAATTCATTTAGTTTACGTGTTATTGTTGTTTGAATACAACGTGTTTCATTGTTAATAGTGATTTCTGTAATGTGCGATTTTCGGGAGCAACGATACAACGTTAAATTTTGCTTAAAACTGGGGAAAACTTTCAGAGAAACGTTTCAGCTTTTGAAACAAGCTTACGGAGATGATGCCCTGAGTCATACACAATGTTACGAATGATTTCACGATTTAAAAATGTTGTCAGTCAATCGAACATGACGTTCGACCAAGGTCTTCGACTTCAACAGATGACACCCTCATTCAGGAAATCAACGATCTGTATATGCAAATCGGCGATTGACTATCAGAGAACTTGCAGAAGAAATTAGTATCTCAGTCGTTCATGATATTTTGACTGAAAAATTGAACTTGTATCGAGTTGCAGCAAAGTTTGTTCCTCTTATGATGACCAAACAGCAGAAAGAACATCGGGTGTACGTTTGGCGGAAATTTCAAGCCGATGACGATGGAACATTCATGAAAGGACTGTAACAGGAGAAGAAAGCTGGATTTACGGCTACGACATTGAGACAGAAGTTCAGTCTTCACAATGGATTGACAAAGGATCTCCACGCCCCAAGAATGCACATCAGTTTCGATCCAATATCAAAGTGGTGCTCTCTGTCTTTTCGATTTTAATGGAATTGTGCATTTTGAATTCTTGCCTCAAGTGAAACAATGAACCGTACGTTTTACATTTATCAAGGCGTTTTAGCACGATTACGTGAAAAAATCCGTAAAGAGACCGAAGTTGTGGCGAGACAACTCATCTTTTCTTCACCAAAACAATGTGGCCGCACAATCAGCTTTGTCAAGACCTGGCTCCTTGCGATTTTTCTTATATCCGAAGTTAAAATCAGTGATGAAAGGACACTGTTTTGAGAATATTGATGACATTAAATCAAATTCGTCATGAATCTTAAAGGCCATTTCAAATGAAGCTATCCAAGACTGTTTCACAAAGTAGAAACACCACGGGGAAAAGTGTATGAATAGGGGTGGGGAGTACTTTAAAATGAACAAGGACCAATAATCTGTAAAATTAATAATAAAAATGAAAAAAAAAAGTTCGGTTATTTTCTGAACAGACCTTATATCTCACAAGGCCACATGTTCTACTTGCTAGATTTAATGTTGACATCTATAGCAATTTCATTTGCTCTTTCTTTCAAATGTTCCTCCAGGTTTTTTGAAAAATCTACTTATGAACATTACTAAATACTTATGTTTCATTTGCAATCAAGCTCCACCACTTAAGCAATCAAGCAGTTCAATTAAGGAAACTGCTAACATTTATAATGAGATTACACTAATAGTTAAAGATGGATAGATAAAAGGAGGAGGAGACCAACAGAATGGTAAAATTTTCACTTGATCTTAACCTCATTGATTTGTATCCATAAGTTCTGTTTTCTGATAACATGTAGTTTTTTGGAATTATCTTATGAACTAAAGGTCATGCAAATTTTTTTTCTTGTGTAATTTTTTCTATATTTTTTTTTTGCATGTTCGTTTGTTTAGTATCGAGTATTAGTAAAAGTTATGTTCTTATTCAAAATTATAGCATACAATAAATAATATTAAATGATCTTATATAAATATTTTTTTGTCTAATACACATGAAATGTTTTACTTTACTAATTAATTTGTTCTCATTATTGTTATTTTTTGAGGTAGTCACTAATGAGTTGATTAGGAAATGGATGTTGTTGCTTGATCACCGATGCACCACTGTGGGATGTGTTTTTAATATATCTGTTCCTATAAGGATATTCATTTGTAAAAGTCCATGTGTTAACCAAATGTCAAATGTGAATAGTTACTATTGAGAAACATATGCTTGAATAATTGAAATTGCTAAGTCAAAAATGGTTAAAATAATTTGAATTGGTAAAATTGTTATAACAATATCAAAAACAAATCCTTTAGATTTTATTAAAAATCTGACCTGCTCAATGATTATTTAAATACCCGTCGCAGTAATTTGATTGTACTAATTGGGTGAAATAATAATTTTGAGAGTTTGTTGAGTGATTAATTGATTTAAGGTTTAGAGTATAACAAAGCACATAAAGTATATTGAAAAAGACTTCAAAATGTCACAACTTGAAAATTAAAGAATGTAATACAAAATATTAAGGTGTAAACATTCAAAAGTACATTTCATTAACTGCAACCTGTACAGCACCAAAATTAATTAATGTTGAATGTACTTACAGTTTAATTCAGTAATCATAAAAAAGAATGTAATGTTTAAGAAAAGATATAAAAAAATAAAATTTAAGGTAAAAAATAAAAAAAAGAGACAAAATATTCTACATATCATAAAGCCAGAAAAAAAGCATTATAAAATGAATGTTTTATTTTTTTAATAATACTGCATTCAGGATTATTAAAAGATTCTATTTAAAAAGAACTTACTGTATGAACTGAGGAAGAGTATCATTATGCCGTGGCATAATATATTCATCGAGATCAATCAGCGCAACATGTGTATATTTATACATACTTCGATACAAGCAATCATTAAGTGCTGCAAATAATCCTTCTGTTCGAATTTCACGCTGTGAAACCATATCCAGTTTCCAAGGTAAAATTGTAACTAGGCCACGTGACTCATAATCATGTAACAGGCAGCTTGTGCTTGAACTTATGGTGTCATTATACACTGTCACATGATTCATTCCTAACAATGCATTCAGTTCCAAAAATTCCATTATTTGTAAAGACTGTAAAAAAACAAGTATGGACAATAAATTATTATTATATACTTTGATCATACAAAACACATATTATTACTACTACCACTACCACTAACTGAAACTGAATAAAAAATTCATGATGTTTCATTATCATCCTTATAATAAAAAAATATTCCCCTTATACTCATTATTATTCATTTTGTTGATTTAATTCATTCCAATTAAATCAATGAACTAAATATTTCTTAAAAATGATTTATGTTACTTCCTTTAAAAACTATCAAAAATAGAAAAGATTAATCATATCCAAGCAGGGAATCATAGAGATTTCATAAATTTAATCTATGAAAGTAATTTAAAAAAAAAAGCAAAAACACACCTTAATAATTGGTAAAGTAGATGGAACTGTTATTAAATGTGTCCATCTGTAAGTAATTCAACATTTTATCTGTTTATTTTTAATTCTTGTTTTTTGTAAAATTTAATTTATATGTTAATTTTAAACTGTTTTAAGTTAAGGTTGTAACTTATATGCCATAGGTAAAATTTATATCTTGTGGTTAATATATTTCAGTAGGTGTATCATCTTCTATGAAGAAATTTATTAAGGTTGGCTGTGATGATGTGTACAGAGATGAATCTATAAATGAAAAATGATATATTTTAAATTCTACTAACATAAACCATCTCTTTCTTTCTTTTTATTTTTTCTGTTTGGCCTCCAGAGCACCATACAGTATTGCTTCAGAGGAAGAATGCGAATGATATGTATGAATGAACATAAACCACCTAGTATAGACAATTGAGATAAGACATTTCTTACCTTAATTTTACCTTGATAGTACTTTTGCAGGATCTTGCATCTTCAGTCATGATTGAATTCATTTTATTAAATTGCATATTAAAACAAAAAATATTAAAAATTCTAAGAATTTTAAAAATTAACAATCCTGGGAAAAATACATCTGTACATTGGAGCAGCATTCCGTTAGAGAAGGTTGGTACCCTACCAAATCTCAGAGTTACTATTTTAGATGCTTTGATCCCCATATGTCGTGTTCCAAATCTCTACATTTTGCCTTCCAACCATTTTGCCTTCTTTGTGTCCAGAATGGCTAATTTGTAGAATTTTCTTTTTTTTTAATTCCATTTTAGCTTTCCCTATCAACTGAGCATTTCACTTTATATTAGCCATTTGTACCAATCTTCTGGCATTCATACAGGTTGTCAGTGTCTGCCACTGCATTAGTCAAACAGTAAACACCTTTTCTGGATAAATCCCTAGCGGTGAAGGAAGACTTACATGTATGGGAGAGGACCTTGGTAATAAACCTTGGCAAAGGTTAATGTTACCGATTAATGTGGCCAAGTCATAGCATCACTTGGTTCTTAAAAATTGCTAATCCATGTAGATAACATTTCTTTTAACATTGCTGCTATCTTCGAGGGATACATGATCACTGGTTATAAACGAGATAGCCAGGTGGTCATTCAGGGTTTCCTCTTCTAGCACCTTCCAGGATCTCATCCTCACCACAATTCTCCCGGAAAGAAATGTGACATCAGTGAAGGAGCTGCCACTCTCTCTTACCAAAGTTGGCATTATTCTGTCATTCAAACAGGTAAGCTGCAATCGAAGTGACTTTTAGTTCTAGGCATCATCAGCAGCTTTCCTAATATCTTTGGCTAATCCACCCTCTGTCATGTCTATTTCCATGTCTTTAAGATGGACATGAGCCAGTCTACCACAAGACCCACTGCTTACAACCACTCCAGTCATTTTATTCTTGATTGTGTGTTGAACCGCCTCTGTATTTTTAACCTAGGCCTTCACCCTTATATGGAGGGAATCATTAGCACCTTTTTTAATAGAATGAATATTTCCAATATTCTCCTTGGTAACAACCTCCTTCAGCCACTTTAATAGGTCTGCATATGATTTACCCTCTACTTTAACAAAAATCTTATTAGGGCTACTAATCTGCTGTCCCTTCTTGCTAACCAATTGGTTTCCTACTGATTTGTCCATATAGATTGTTGCCAAAATCTTTACTATTCTACAGCTGACATCCAAGAGTTTTCTGGTGCACATTCATAGACAGTTTGATGTGTTACAATTCAATCCATTGAAACACCCAGTTTGATAATTTTTTTTAAAACCCCTATAAACATGTTCCAACACAATTTTTATGTTTTCAGCGGAATTCACCACAATCATGTAAACTCGACTCACATCATCATCTTCACACTTGCCAAGGATAACTTCAACATTCGGTTTGTTGACAACCACCTGCCCCATGTGTAGAATTTGTTGCTTCTCCTCAGCAAGTCTCTAACTGAGTGGCTCTATCGAAGAAATTTCCTCTATATTCTGTTTCTTTGTAGAGATCAAAACGGAGAATTGAATCAGCTTCTTTAGCATTGAAGATGAAATCCTGTACCTTCTCAGCAACATAAATACCTGTATGGGCCATCTTTTCTCTACAAGACCAGGTATATCCTCTTCGAGTGTAGCCTGCTCAATCTGTTCAATGATTGCATGATAATGCAGATAATGCAAACAGAATATAATTTCGACACTCCTAAGTTGTTGATCTCGACAACAATCAATATGACTTAGTTTGTTGTAAGATGTATGTACTTTGCTGGCCTATAATTAAGTTTTAGTAAAGGTCTGATACAATAGTGCATTTATAAATTTTCCAGTACCAGAATGTTTGATTACGTATTGTAGTAGATCGCAAGAATAACCCACCGGGTTGGTCTAGTACTTAACATGACATCACAAATCAGCTGATTTTGAAGCCAAGAGTTTTAAGGTTCAAATCCTAGTAAAGATAAAAATTTTTCTATGAATTTGAATACTACATCGTGGATACCGGTGTTCTTTGGTGGTTGGGTTTCAATTAACCACACTTCTTCAGGAGTGGTCGACCTGAGATTGTACAAGACTACATTTCATTCACATTCATACACATCATCTCCATTCATCCTCTGAAGCAATACCTTACGGTAGTTCCAGAGGCGAAACAGATAAAGAGAGAGATCGCAAGAATACGGTCCACAGCTCTATGAAGAGTCATCATTAAAATTTTGTGGACCGAGCCTGGCCAACACCCACTAAGATTTTGGTTGCAATACCAGTTATTTATGTCCTATTTTCCGCTCGATTTCCCTTTTGTATGGTACAGGTCCTACTTATTTAGCAAAAGAAAAAGATAAAATTTATTATAATTTGGTACATCACTGAACGTATAGGATTGGTATGGTTGGTGTCTAAACAAAATAGTCATTTGTACAGCTCATAACTGCTTAGTAGCATAAATAATTCTACCAATGACTAACAGTTAGTGTTAGAAGAGATATTGTGGCTGTATCTTGGTGTTTCCTCTGGTTGCTGTTAAGAAAGAGTGGACATCAACAGCTATGATTATTAGCCCAGTGAAAATTGGTAGCCTATAAAAAGATGCCACGCCTGACCAGAATTTGAACCTGAGACCTCAGGTGAAATGCTGAGCCACTACCTACTAAGCCCGCTAGGAGCTCAGCTGTTTCCTCTGATGTAATGGACAAGTGGAAAAGTGAATACCAGATAATGGTGAATTGTAATGGATAAAAAATACATAATCAAAGAGAAAGACTACAGCCAACATGTAAACTGGAAGATGGAATCAAAGAAAGAGAGAAGGGGTAGATAGTAAGAAATAAAAATTTACAAAAAACTGAACTGTACAAATGAAAAATGATCTCACTCATAAGACAACTCTAGATATCATTCAGGCAAGAGGTGCCAAACTCACCCATAATCCTTCAAGAGATCAGAACATTTTACTCTGCAGCAAGTTGTTAATCAGAGATATTATATTGATCAGTTTGACACAAATCGCAACCCCCGTAGGGGAAGACACCCACCAAGTGACGATTCCGGTCGCCACACCACCCCTCTCGTTCCTAGCCCTGAGGG
>JAAAKQ030297077.1:0-10221 GCA_010016005.3 Zanna intricata
AAAGACATGTTAGGGCCCTTTACACCCTAACATATGACGAGCCTTACGGTGATTATTGATTAATTTAAAGAATGTGAGGAGGGCTAATGACCACAGCAGTCGATGCCCATATAAAACAATAGAAAAAAAAAAAAAATAACAGACAATAAAAAAAATCTCACAGTAATATTTAGAATAATGATAATAATGGCAACAGTAAACAATAATAATATTAAATTTCAATAATAATAATAAACAAAGATTACATAAAAAAGAGAATTTAAAGTATTCGTCAGGATTTATTCACAGGTAAATAAATAATGAAAACCAGAATTCCAGAAAAACATGATCTGGTATTCAAATCTGTATAAAAGTAACCTTTACTAGGAATTGAACCTTAGAACTCTCGACTTCGAAATCAGCTGATTTGCGATATCGCCTTAACCACTAGACCAGCCCGGTGGGCTTAATAACTCTCCTAACCACCAGATAAATGAAGTGAATCGAAGTACATACATTTACAAGAAACAAAATATCTGTATGCAGTTATCAAAATCCGAGCGAAAAATTTTATGTACCATTTAAAGGTATTTTCGTATACTTTTAAAGTTCAAATATTAGAAATAAATTTTCTTGCAAAAATACAGAGTAGGAATTACGCTTAGATTGGCCCATTGGATGGCGTTAAGATACGAAAATAAAAAATATGAAACTGTTTAGTTTTCAAAAGTTTTACTTTCAGACAACGTGTAAAATTTCATACTGAATTCATAAGTTAAGAAATAATGCTTAAAATAATATCGATCAAACCAATAACTGAGAAAGTGCATTACGTCATTTATCTTAACCGGAGGTAACCACAGTTTTGCCATTTAACTTTGCTTAGCCAGAGTTTGACATTAGTTTGCCAGAAGTTTGTAAATCTAAATATATCAAACGATATTATTATTATTTTAGCAAAACTTGACAAAAAATTACTCATTATTTTAATTTTTAAATATTTTCGTGAAAGAACTGCCTGTAGAATTCACAGATTTTTTTTTTTTTCAGTTAAGTTATAACTGTTAAGCTGATTGAAATAAAATTATATTATGAAGGATTTTTAAAGATACATTCAACAAATGGTTAAGAGATCTGAAACGAAAATAGTTGTTCGTATATTACATAATATTTTTGAAAAGCTAGATAAATTTTAAGCTTACTTCCACCTCCTTAAAAGAAAGAAGTTAAATCAGATGCATTTGCTAAATGTTCATGTACGAGTATGTGTGATTTTATACATATTTATTAAAATATTGTAGAGAATTAAAAGAAGTAAATTGATAAAATCAGCTGATCATTTACGAGATTGAACTTTAAACACATACGTACCACGTGTAAGAGAATTGAAACGGAAAGAAAAGCCTGCAAACTGAATCGCAAACGAGATTTAAGTCATATAAAAAGAAGTATTAAAAGAGAATTGTGTTATAGATTATTCATAGAATCATCAATACTTCTCACAATAAATATACTTAATAGCAGTAGGCATATATTTTCAAAATACACTAAAAATGTTTAAATTTAAGGTGAAATTTTAACCCGATTGTGCATATATACGAGTATATATATATATAGATTTATATATAAACTTAAATAAAGAGGAAGGAAGAGAGTTTTCGTTTATTCGGTATAAATGAAAAAATTAATCAATAACAACCGAATCTTTACCCATGTTTCTTGACGTAACTGAGATTGTTTTTTAATATATTTCATCTTGCAAAATCTCAAATGTATATTAAAGGAGATTTGCCGATTGAAGCACAAACTCTAATGAGTTGAATTAATGAATTGTGAACGGTGAGTGTCTATCACTATGTGAGCTGGGTTTGAACTGAATGATTATGAATATCTAAAAACCGATTTTTAGATTTTTGAAATTCCTAGTTTCAAGGGTTAAAATTTGTTTTTTTTTAAATTTTTTTTAACCCCTGCTACTTTTTTAATTTATCAGTAAAAAATGAAGAAATCAACCTACATAACTCAACCACTACCACGATAACTGAATATGGCTGCATCTGTCTCTGATTACTTGACCATAAAATAAAAACTTATCCCTATGGGAAACACAAGTGAAACCCTGGTGAAGCTGCATATGGATTACATGCAGGGGATATAACCCTGATGAAGATGCGAAGGAACAGATTTTCATTAAGGGAGCTAGTATATACATAAGGGAAGCTAACGTGTGTATATATATATATATATATATATACACACACACACCCAAACACGTGTTGGTTATAGATTAGATATCTAGTGCAACAAAAAAAGACCAAATTAATTTTAAGTTTGGGGTCGATTTAAACAACCACTGTACTCTGTTAATGGTGAACTATGTCTTTCTAACATAGCTGACTGAAAAATATTACCTCGTCATATCTCAATGTTATTTTAATTATTAATTTAATATTAATCTTATACTTAATATTAAACTGTTCATTCATAAAATAGTTTTGTATATTTATCTTATTTTTGGTAATATCTTGACGTCGTGAGACAGACAATATGTATAGATGCTGAGGGTCGCGGTAGGACTGCGTTTTAATAGCTCAACCTTGAACTAGAAAGATATATTCATATCTCATCCAAACATAAGTGAAACGGATTATAGTTTATTGTTTAGATTTCCGCTGAAATATTTTTAATAGTAGTTTATAATTTTATTCTAATAGATATTACGTCTACCGTGACCATTTCACTAAATGAGTATTTTATTTACGTTCTACCGCATCTTATAATCTCACAAAATGTGATAAAATAAGCAATATTGAACCTGTTATGAAAAAGGTTTCTTTTTTTCTATCATTATTTAAATATTTTCACTTTTGTTTTTGTGTATTAAAATCAATATAACCGTTTTTATTACTTGCATTGTACTTCAACAAATATCTTCCTTGAAGTTAGATATTTTCTATAACCTGTTCTTCCCCATTTTATATTACGTGGCCTATGCAAGACTATAATGATTTAGCGATATTGTATTAATATTTAATTAAATTACTATTTGTTACTTAGTTTATGTTTATTTAGTATTTTATTTCATTTATCCAATTTAAAAAATTTTTTTTAATTTTTTAATAAATCAATTATTATTAAATTAATACCTGTTCAAGACAGTAAGAAAAGCAGAGGAAAACTTTAGGATGAATTTATGATTGGGAGGTTTATAGTATAACAATTGTTCAAAAGGGAGGTTTGGCGTTTTGCCAGTAGTAGCTAATTATCTTGAGACTCCCTTGTCATAGCTGCGCCATGCTTATTAAGAAGTAATAACTAAGAAAATTGTGGGGCGACACCTGCGGCAGAATGTACTACTTCTGAAGCATGCTTCAGTATTCTTTTTGTTAACAAAATAAAAAATATCTAAATCTTTATTATCTTCTTCTTTTAGTTAAAATATATCTTGCACATTTTTCTTTTTTATTCTAATAACATTACTATAATATTAATGTAGGGTAGATGATATATAGCGGTTTTGTGATTTAGTTAAACAATTAAGTTATAAGTTCAAAGGTTAAGTTAAAGGAATCGATCCTAACAAATTTAATACTGTTTTGCTGTCGATTTGATTAATATGTGAACAACATTTTCGTTCCCTTATATTAATCAACTCCTATACAATATCAATAAAGCATTTCACAGTAAATGTAATCAAATTTAATCAATGTTTATGATATATCAACTTAATTAGCCAGTGCCCTTCTGATTTATGTTTTTTTTCCGGGAATAAGGATTAAATCAAATAAATATTACTTATTTTAATCTCTTTCTTCTCGCAATTCTTCAAAAATTGCTCTATTAGCGATAAAAATTTAATAAAAATATCAAATCAGCAAGAGATAAAGTGCCCTTTCATAATTGAAGTATTTCATCATAAAAATTGTTTTTTTATTTTTTTTCTTGATTTTGTCAATATGGAAACCTTTGGAATATAGTGTTACAACTTTTATTTCACCATATTTTGTGTTCTCTATTTTTACAAAATTCCTTCATCATTTCCCTTTGACATTTTTTCCCCTCTTATCACTAGATTCGTGGTTTTTTTTAATTATCCCTTGGAAATATTACAGTTTTTGGTTTTTTACCCAAAATTTTAGGTTTTTTGGTTTTTTTCTAATAATACCCTTATACTGGTTTATTTTCATTTTCTGTTTTTCTTTTTCTGATTATTTTCATTTATCTGTTTTTCCGACATCTAAGAACCGAATTAAGTTTTTCAAAAGAATTTAAATATTTTATTTTTCGATTTATTTTGCCCATTCATAAAAGATTCCCGTAAAATATTAGTTTTTTATTTTTTATCGAATCGTAAAGTTTTTTATTTTTTTTTATATTTGGGAATTATATTTATTTATGAAGTTTCATTCTCTTTTATTGTCCCAAATTGTTTTTAAATTCTTTCTTTTCTAATTTTTCTGTTTCATCTTTCATTTAAATTTAAACAACCTGATACGTAAAGACTTTCTCGGGTTAGACAACTTTGTTATGTTTTATTTTTGTGTAAAAAAAATTGTTTTCTTAATTTTCAAGATTTTTTCACGGATCGTAATTTTTTTTCTAAGAAATCTTGTTTTAATAAATTTTCTCTTAAATAGTTAAATTTTAAAACTCTGCCTTTTTTTTTAAATTTGAGTTTAATAAATTTAATGCATCTATTAATTATTGTAAATTGGATATTAGTCATTATGCAGTGATAATAAAATGACTCGTCGGTATGAAATCGGGAACCATTGTAAATTTATTTTACTTTAAGTTTACTGTAGATTTCGATCAAGAACAAGTTAAATCTGTTCGGAAAAAATCAGCAGTTTTTATTAGATGAAGGAAAAAATTAGAATGGTAAAACTTTATCGGCATTCTTAATGAAATGAAAAAGAATACCTCACAATCAAGGAAGAGAATCATGTTTTAAAGAACACATTTTACGTGGAATCAATTTAAAAAAAAAGAAGAAATATAGCAAAAATCGGTTATTATTCGATTCACAATCTTATTTCTATGTGTTTCATTGGTTTTTTTTTTGGGAAATGGAGGAGGAGTAAAAATGAGAAAAGATAATTAAAAGTACTGCTTTAACATCAAAGCACTAAAAGAAAAACTGAAGAACGTTTCGGAAGATCTCCTGCATTTTAAGAATTTTAGAGTGAACTCGATATTACCCTATTTCTAACTTTTACTCCAATCAATTTTACAATATAAAAACCATACCTAGTTTTGAACTGTTATAAATCAAATGCAATAGGATTAAAAGTAAAAGGAACTAGTAAATAGAAATTTCATGAAAATTATTTTATTAAAATAAAGCTCATTTGTATATTGTTACAGTTTATTAAGACAACGCTTGTGAGATAATAAATTTATTTATTGAGCTCATGTTGTAATACAAAATAAACATACGTGTTTGTCATTAAATTTTCTAATAATATTTTTGATTAATTTTAACTATTCAGTTACAATTTTAAAACCTTAATTGTTTTAATTTACATAATGAAAGTAATATTAGGTTACCTTATTCTTTTTAACAACAGTTTACAATGAAAATAAATGAGAAAAAGATTTTATTATAACTTGTCAGCTGAAATTTCATAAAATCTTGTGTGAGAGTATGTTGCACTTGAAAAAAATATGATAAGACTTCAATAAAATTTGGTAGGATCTTTGATTTACTGCATACAGATTATTGAATTAGGATTTTATATATACATATATATATATATATATATGTCCACTATTTTTAAAAACTGACAAAACAAATAATAATTTTTAAAAATGAAAAGAAAGGAACGAATATGGATAACTTATTCCAATCACATTTCTATGTAAAACTATGTTGTTATTCTAAAATTTCCAAGGAGATGCAAATACAACGAATTTTGTTCGGTAAAATGATTCGCTTTAAAAAAAAAAAAAACAATAATAATAATAATATGAAGTTAATATTTAGAAAAATGTTGTTCGCAGAAGTACTTATATTCCCTTGAATTTAACAATATCCTATATTACCACTGCATAAATATTCATGGAAACGATAAAATGTTTTCCAATAATGTTGGTTTTAAAAAAGATTTTTTTTTCTATGAATAAATAAATATTATATTTTTATTATTATAAATTCTTTTAAAATCTGTTGTTCTAAAATTAATTTAAATCCCTGACTGATTTAAATTAATAGATTATACATAATCTATTATGTAATGGGGTATAGATTTAATGAACAATGTTCATTACAAACTATTATGTTTATTACAAACTATTTTTGGTTTGGATTTCATATTTTACCTCTGGCAAATAAATGATGATAAACTTTTGTTTTAAACTCCCATATAAAACAGCAGATTAAATTCCAGTATTATTTTTAATTGTACAAAACAAATAATGGTCTTTTTCTTAAAAAAAAAAAAGTATTATATAAAAATGAATAGAAAATTATATCTTTTGTTAAATTTTTATATACATAATCTATTTAATTTTTCTTTAAGTGAGTGGATATACCAAGCTTCAGGGAATATTAATCACTGCCATAATTATTACATCATTACATCCACTCGTTGTTTGCTTTTCCCCAGAAAAGAGTGTAGGTTATGGAAAAAAATCTATCTAAATTATCATTATCAACAAGTAATTGTACATAGGAATAAGACTGTTCTCACACAACTAAGAAACTCAAAAGAAACAAAATTAATTCCGATTCAAATCAAAATCTAACAACTAACTGTTAACGGCACGATTCCGCATACACAGCTACACAGTAGTAAACTGTTTCTATCGAATGCGTTCAACCTGCAAGGCAGTGCTTTTTATCGTTGTGCGGTCATGATTTCAAAATGTGGTATTATTTTAAGAAAAGAAACAAGAAAGACGATTTTGGATTCATTCATATCGTGAAAAAATATTGGCTGCAGATTATTTATAGCATCAAAAGAGCTTCAATAGATTCTGTATTTATTTCTATCAGACGTCAAGATAATATTCTAACCAATTCCTCCCACCGTACAAAGAAAAATACTACATCACAATGAGAGAATTCATTTTAGATAATCTGTGCAGGACGGATGCTACTTAGAAACTGAAGAAGCTAGGTATCTGGGAAGCCTTTTATCTTTGGAACGGTTTGTGATTGATTACTGAGAGACAACTCAGTGTGCTGCATTCCATTGACTTAATCTATTTGTAGCTGTGCGTGCAGATGGGAAAGGAATAATTTTAAAAAAACGTGTTACCTAAAATAACTATTTACCTTTTTTATGTATTATTTATTTTTTTATTTTTTGTTAATGACCAAGCAAGAAGTTTAAAAAAACTGATCCATTGAGGGATCACAGTATAGATCCATACTGGGTTGGGTGGAATGGGACAGCCTGGGCAAGAGGTAGCGGGGCCCCCTAGGAATCTCCACAACTGTTGAGATTACCAGGTCTCTGAACCACTCATTGAAGCCCCGGAAGAAGTACAGAATGCCCCCAAGTAATGCTGAAAGGCGGATACCGGGACAGATTGTACCAGGGAAAGGGATTTTAGTCGGTGAGAGTCCAACACTATCGTTTGTGCGGGCAGGCGGCAGCTGAAAGAGCTTTCCTCTTCTCCGACGGAAAAAAAAATTCCCATTGAATATTTAAAAAAAGAATTACTTGAAAACGTTCCTAAAGATATTAGCCTACGCTATTGAAGAGCATCCTATACAAATAATTTTTTTTTTAAATTGATTCTCGTAATCTCCACTGTTATTCAAATGAACCAGCGTTGCATTGCCATCAATCTATACATAACCAATTTAAAAAAAAAACTGTCTTTGATTTTTACACCATTGTCTCTTGTATAACTGATATACTGGTTATTTAATCAGTTTAACCTCTAAATCCGTTTCTTTTACTATGTTTATTATTTGCATGCAATGCTGCATGATAACTACTTTGAAACGATGATAAACTTAATTGTTAAGTAGTTTTTGAAAACGTCTTGATTCTCTAAAATAAAATATACATAAATTTATTTCAAAACTAAATCGGTTTCTTCTCTTGGATGTATTAATAAGTTAACTTAAATTATCCTACACAAAACTTAATTGAATAAATAATAATATCATCGATATTTTACACATCAATAAATTTAATTCGAAGAGAAAGAATCGCATGAAAATAGCATTTAATATAAATTTTACTATTGTTCTAAAAATGTAAATTTCAGAACATTCCTTGATGCCTGTAAATCTGCAGTCTATTAAAGCTGTCATAGCTTAGACATTGGTTACGTTAAATAACATTATGGAAGCATGTGGTTTTTTTATTTTTATATGTAACGTGTAGATGTGTACATTACAGGGGAATATCATAGTACATTAATGTGGGATAAAAAGACGAGGGCTGAAGGTACAGTTTGGCCAAGGATATCTTGTTCTTTAATATGATCTCCATATATTACTCTAAATGTAACCGTATTCTATCCCACAACTTCTCACCATCTCCCACCAGTCCTCATTTCCATTCTAACTGAACAAGATATAACTTCGAAGAACTTTACGCATATTATTACTTAATATTATAACTCAAAATTTATTATAAATAAAAATTCTAAGGGGTATAATAAATAATTAAAATAAAAAATAACAGCATAAACACACTACAGTAATAAATAATCATGAAGTGTTAATAATATCCCTATAAAAACGTTTTATTGTAAAACATGCGTGTATGTTATAACCTAAATTGTACGTATTATGCACTAAATCATATGTTTGTTATTTGAACTAAATAGAAAAATAGAGATAACAATCTGGAACGTACTTATTGAATAGCAGTCATACGTAGATAAATAACAAGGGATCTGTTAGTTTTCTGAAATGAATGGACATTGTAAAAAAGAGGATTGAATCTTCTCGTTTATTTTCTGCATTGTATGTTGAAACGGCTCCGGTTAACAGCTACTGAACACGACCAAACTGAACTATACAGTGAAGGACCAGTCTGCTTGTTAAGTTGATTTTGTGCTACTAGTGTATGCTTTAGTGGGAGTAACATTTTGTAGGACTTATTTGTTTGACTTGTTACTTCTCCCACTCGTGGCATAATAGTCGTTTGAAATACTAGTCTGTGGCTAGCTTCTATCAACAAAACTTGTTGGGTCGTATACATTTCATTCACTATTATTTGGTCAGAATAAATTTCAAATGATATGCTAAACGGTTGTATCATTATAGGAACTAATAGTAACTGAACTCTTGTAAAATAAATATAATATTATTTTCCTCATTCTGTGGCGGCATGTAGCTAAAATTAGTGGGAGTGCTGCTCCAGAAAATTTTTTTCTGGGCCTTTTTAAGGCCATGGTTAAAGTTTCACTTTCTTACATTCAAGAATATAGTACACGGTTCTTAAGCGCATTGTGTTTAAAAACCGTATTCGGTTTAACCGAATAAGTAATAAAATGTCAATACAGATAATATTTTATTACATAATAACTTAATAAAATGCCCGCTTAAAAATACTATCGTCCAATGGTGCTTAATTAAAATTTTTATGTACACAAAAACAAATATATAATTAGTTTTTACTAATTACCTTCTCTTTTGCCCTTCCAGCCTGTTTTTGGACAGATTTGGCAATCTAAGAGGCCTTTCTTTCCGCCATCTTCTGATCACTACTGAAAAAATAACTAAACCGCTTTCATACTCCTTCCACCAATTAAACTAGAAAAAGGAACTAACAAGGAACGTTTCATACACACGCGGAGTAAAAAAAAACTATCTTCCACCAGCATCCAGGGTTGGTACTGCGGGAGCGACAGTGGTCTTTCTTCCTCGCAGCCTCGCGTGTAGCTTCCTACGTGCGCATGTGCACAAGAGCCAAATACCACGACTCTGGAACTATGAAGCGCACAGTTTCATACAATGATTTTTGTATATTTTTCATAAGTTGGGGATGCTACTGATATTAAGTTTAAGTATTGTACAAGAATAAAGAAAGAATTGAGGAAAAAACGACTCATTTTATTAAATTTTATAGATACTATCAAATGGAAATAGGGGGTGCTGCAGTTTCCCAGTGTCTACGCGTGAGCCACCACTGCCCTCATCATATAATCAATAATATACATATTTGCGCAAGTGGTAGCGTCTCGGTCTTTCATCCCGGAGGTCCCGGGTTCGAATCCCGGTCAGGCATGGCATGTTTCACACACGCTACAATTCATTCATCTCATCCTCTG
>JAAAKQ030297088.1:0-10220 GCA_010016005.3 Zanna intricata
AAGAGTAACTGGCCACCGAACACTACCTTCTACCTTCTAGGGCTTGTTCCAATTGTCCGGGCTCCTACACCGGGAGGCAATGTGGCCACTTTGCCACAATGCCTCCCGATGTAGCAATGTATCTCATCAACTGTAACAATGAGTATCTGGCCTTCGCAGTTCGACTCTGCACGGCTGCCACCTGACAAGGATTCGTCTATTAGCAGTCAGTTTGTTAGCCTCAACAGTCGACATAACCACCGTGACGTTCTGAGTCCTTCCAAATGCATGCCTCAGAGAAGTAATCTTCGCGATGGAGTCTCCACCCAGTGTCTTATTAATTGCTTGGAGCACCTTCCCCCTGGACACCTTAGCATCTAAGTTTTTTACATGCACAATTCCCCTGTCCGATGCTCCTTTATCAATAAATGTGACTCTCTTTAAAATTTCCAGTCACCTTATGTCCCTCCATTAAACGGACCTCAATATCATCTCCGTTAAAATAATTAACACTACCTTAATACACCAAATAATACCGCTAACAGTAGATACCGCAACTAAGGAAATGTCAACGTTCCAAATTGCAGAATAATAACGAACCACGCTTCCACCTTGCCCGCTTAAAACTTTTCGATCCTAAATTGAGCCTAACTCAAGAACGACTCAACCAATCCTCATGAAATTTTGACATGTACAATTGAAATAGACTACTACAGGACATCTTGATTTTAATAAAAGTGATCTAGTAGTTCTGGAAATATTCGAGCTACAGAATTTTATATATTGACCTTTATATAAGGAAAACTCATTTTAAGTGAGTGGTATTTTCGTACTCTTCATAACTCAAAACGTAAAGAAAATTCCTTTTCACCCACCCACTTTCACCACCTTACATCATTATTACAGGGATACTACCAGTATCGATCCACATTAGTTGAAATAATTTAAAGAAATGTTGAAACTATAAAAATCTTTAAATTATAAACTATTTGGGAATCAAACATTGATTATCACCGTTTATGATTCTTGTAATAAATAGAGAAATTAGATAAGCAGATAAATTCCAAAAAAAAAAAAATATATAGTTACATCATTCTTAATCGGGTTTAATCCATTTAAACAGCTCCGCAGAAAAATAATTATTCTAAAAATTAAATCCATAGTATAGAAAATGTTAAAAATCAGCACGTAAAGCATAAAAAGACAAATATTACAATATTAGTTGAAATGTTAGGTGTACTTAAATAGAAATGCATTCTTTAATCTCTAAATTACATGAATATAAGATTATATAAAGATAATTAAAATAATCAAAAGCAATTATTTTATTTCGATATTTTATTTAAAAATAAATTATAATAATATTAAGGTAAATTTTAAGTAGCCTACAACATTGTAATGGGTTACATATACAGCCTGGCAAATAAGGGGAAAGGGTAAAGTGGGCTTTTGTGTTTTTTCAAATCTTATGTTTAGGGTTCAACCAGTTCATCTAGACTTTTTTTTTGTTTGTTTGTTTCACCTCCGGAACCAGAATTAAGTATATCTTCAGAGGGATGAAATTAATGAATTGTAGCGTGTGTGAAAAATGCCATGCCTGACCGAGATTCAAACCCGGAACCTCCGGATGAAAGGCCGAGACACGGCCACCGAGGCCGGCAGTTCATCTAGATCTATAAAAATATATGTATAGGAATATGCCTCTAAGTACGTATGTCGCTCTACTTTTGGCTTTATATCTCAACATTAATCAAACCGATTCTCATCAAATGTGGCACAAATATTTTTATGTTATATTTTTTTTATTATTATTATTATTATTTTATAATTCTAAGTAATATTCGTTAATGTGAGGAGTTCGCAAAAAAAAAAACAATTTCTATCAATTTTCTTCAGCAGCATTTTAGAAAATAAATTTATTAAAGCATATTTATTACCAACAATGGATATATAAAAAATAAAAAAGTTGTTTTCAAAAAAAACTCCTAACTCTTAAAATTTAAATATGTGTTTTTTTTTTGCTCTATTTTCGTTGTTTTAAAATTGATCAAAAACCTTTTTCAAAGTTTATACTTCATACAGAGTTATCAAGAAATAGATTAAATTTTTTTTTATATATCCCGGACCTAAAAAGCAGAAAACTTTTTTTGAAATTTTATCTTTCTTATTTTAGCGTTTATTGAAGGGTTTTTTTTTAAATTTATTTTCCTCTTCTAAAAAATATATATTGTATTTATTTTGATTTTTTTGTCTCTGATTCTTAAAATTTTTATTATTATTAATAGACTGGAAAGTCATTCAAAACTTTACCAGTGGTTTTTAAAGCTGAACTTTTAAAAAAGAATTATTTTTCATGTAGGAGTGTTACATAATATAAAAAAAAAATATTTTTTTATTCTCTATTTTTAGATATTACTTTCATCAATTTAAAAACAATATAATACAAAGTTTTATATGATAATATTATTTTACTGTTTAGAATTTAATCTTATTATAAAACAAAAAAAAACCAAAGAGATTTTGAGTTGAAAAATGGTGGTTAAATTGAATGGGAAAAAAAGTTGTTCTTAGAACATGTTGTACATGTGCGTATATCAGTATTTTTTTTTATTAGTATACTAACGCATATAAGAGCGTCTGTGTTGGAGGACCAGGCGTATACAACAGTTAAATCTACCCCTACCGCGCGTTCCGCTGTGATAATGGAATAAATATGGTCTCTTGTAATGGAACACCAGTTGAGAGTTTTCAACTTAAATGCGATTTTATTGAGACACTTTTTTCTCCTTAACAGCTAGAATTTCCACTTTAAATTAACTAATAAAATAAGTGAAATATATTTTCTATTTTTAAATTTCTTTGATATTTATAATAATCTCATTAAGTGATTTTTTAAACTTTAATGTTTACAGTTTACAAGTAAAAACATATTTTGAAATGTTTTAATCATTTTTTTCTTTTTTTTCTTTTTTTTTCTTTTTTCTTTTTTTTTTTTTTAAATAGTAAAAAAAAATATGGTTTGTTAGACAGCAACCAAAAGTAAATTTCACCACAAAAAGCAAATTGAAAGGAGTCTCCTTGAAACATCTTGATTAAACATATTCTAAAAAAAACCAATATTAAATCAAAAATAGTATACACAATGATAAAATTTAGACAGCTGAGCTCTAGAATCCATAGTCCAGAAATAAGAATAAACCACAAACTAAAATAAAAAGTAAATAAGAAAAAATAACACCAGAAAATAGTCAAAAACGTTAACATAAATACTTTGTTGATGACCCATATCTCAAGAATAGAAGCCTCGTGCGGAATATCACTTTTAGGTTAAAAAAAAAAAAAAAAAAAGGTTCCTAGGTCTAGTCCAGTTTTGACTTAGTGGAGGGCAGTCGTGTGTTGTACCGGCTCCGATGTTCAGAGTGATATTTTCGTATCTTTGTATTTTATTGTTTGGGTTTTGTATTATTGTGATTTTTAATGGTATATGATTTATTTGTTTGGTGAGTACTGTTTATATCATTTTTCGTTATTTTGTGCTGTTTTAATTATATTAGTTACTGAGAATTACAGTTTTATGTATGGCTATCGTTTGTTTACTTTTTTTTTATTTATTCTGTTGCCTAGTTACTGTTTATATTGGTAATCAATATACACATGGTAATTGCATAGGCTTTCCGGCTTTTGGTCTCTAAAAAATGATATAAAAATTTTAAATAATTTTAAAATTTTAAAATTAATGTGTAAAAATTTTAATATGTAAAATGTTTGCACATAAAATGTGTAAAATTTTAATTAATTTTATTTGTGTTCCTCAGTCAGCTGTTTCAGGAGGTAAATTTTTCGTTAGAGAATTTCCCTCACCAGACTTTATCAGTTTGTTTACATCTAGGACTTGGGTTAATTCATTGCTTTGATTGTGTGTTATGGATGTTACCTGTGGTTTTGCTTTGTTAGTAACATTAATTGCTACCTGTTACTATTTATTAACTTATTAATAGTTGTTTTTTTCTTTTTGTTTATTGTTTAATTTTTATTAATATAATATTTTTTCAATGTCGCGTAAGACTGACACTTGTTCTACTTCGGCAAAGGAAGAGAACCCTCGGAAGGAAGTGAAAGAGAGTTTTTGTAAAATTAGTAGAGAAGTAATTTATGATAACAGGGGAGGTTTGGCGACTGGGGAGACTTCTCCTTCGCATGGTTCGGATAGAAGTGATTAGGATGAGGTATGTTCTGACAGTGGCTTGACATATGAAGTTAATATGGAACAAGGACAACTGGATGACCAGAAACAGGGCAAGAAACGTACTAAATCCAGGTCTCTCCCGATGCCGATAGAGTTCGAAGAGGTGGCAAGGTTTCACCGGAGGCAGTTCTGATTCTGACAGAGTAGGGTGTTCCGTAACTAAGGGGTCAATCATAGCAGGATCATCGGGGACGAAGCAGACCTCCCATCAGATGGAGATTTACGGACGAGATGCGGATGGAAGATCAGATTACATGGCACTCATTTTGCTAAGGGAACTTATGAGATAAATATACCGGTTAAAAAGGATTTGCGAGGATAATTGAAATAATAAGAAGGAACTGAAGGATCTGGCGGGTCGAATTGATGGAAAGGTGGCGGAAATACTGTTGCAGGTTACCGATCTAAGTGATGTACGTAGGGGAGCAGTACCGAATCCAGTGGTGGACACAGCTACCCAGACTGAGGAAGTGTCTATAGGATTGATGGACATGGCGGGTAGGTAGGCAGAGCTGCGGGAGAAGGTGTCGAGGCTTCTCTTGGTTCTGGGGTGCGGGATCTGCAAGACATGATTGATGTTAGATGGCCCAAGGTTCGCTTCCAAACAGCGACTGTTTCCACTGAGGCTGCTCCGGATACGAAAGACTAACTGGTGTTGTTTATTACCCCAAGGCGGATAGATAAGAATAGTGACTTTTCAAGGATACTTGGGGATTATTCACAGAGTATAAGGATGAAGTTATATACTGAGGTTGATATACCCAGTGGTACATTTATGAAGTATCCTGGTTCCACAGCGATCGTATACCCGGAAGACGACGATGAAGATGAGATGTTAACCATGTCCATGGTTTTGGATGGAGATGTTGGGAATATGATAGCTCATTCGATGACAGCATTAAAGAAGGCTTTTAATTCCACGGGAAAGGAATTAAGGATCTGCTGTAGTAAGGATCTGATGGTAGTTATGGGGATAGGGTGACAAAAATACTTGAATACAATGTCAGGAGTTGGAATTGTAGTTGGGTGGCACAGCTGTCACTTAGAGGTTCTCCGTGAAATTAAAAAAAAATTATCAGTAAAAAACTTTTATTATTATAAATATTTCAAATTCTTCTGTATGAAGTAGAATTTTTTTATTACCTCACTTTTTCATGTCAATTATGTTTAATTAGAAAAATATTAAGAAAATTTATAAATTGCTAAGAAATGTATTGCAATATTCGGCATCTTTATGGATAAAAGAAGAGTTATTCACAATCTCTTTAACAATTAGGTAAAGTAATGGTTATAAATAGAAAATAAAGGAAAGCAATATTCAGAAAGGATAAAGAATGTGAACTGTTATTATGGCTTATCACTTTATCTTTAGAAAGAAAATCTTTAGAATAGAGAATTTGATGTTTCAAAAGAAAAAATCTATTGGCATGCATTTATTGTTTGAAGGAATGAAATTTACTTTAAAAATAAATATGATTAAAGAAAAAAAATTAAATATGTGAGAAAAGGGGATTTTTCCATGAAATTTAAATGAATACTTTCAAAATAAATTATTCCAAAGAAGAAATCCATTCTCCTTAATGGGAAATAAATAAATTAAGTTAGAAGAACACAATGTACCAGAAACAGGAGAATTTTTTTATCTGATAGTAAACTATGATGGATGAAGTAATTAAAAAGGAAACTGGCACAAGTAAGGACTTGTCAATATATAATCAAACATTTGCGAACCGCTGTGTGGACAAATTGTTGGCAGCAGAAGCATCGCATGGATTGCGGCACGAAAGCTCGCACATCCGACGTTGTATACATCCAGCGCTCTCTTTCTCCGGCAAAGAAGGTCTATTAAAAATGAGATCATGAGAGGCAGAAAATAGAACATAACATTCCTTCTCATGAACAACCTTCGGCAGGCAGTTTATCACTCCCTGCGATGATAGTCTTCCACAAATTCCTGCTCAAAACAATTAAGTAGGACTCAAAAAACCACAATACCCTTTGAGATATTCAGAATGCTGAGGATCGACGTTTATAACAAACTTGTCTAGTTTTCTTAAAGCAAGAATCTTCTGCGAGTGAATGAAGTTGGAGTGAATGAAGTTTTTTTATTGGGATACCACCGCAACTACTTATTTCATGACCGATAAGTAAAGGGGTTACCGTCGCGAAATTTCCATCTTTCTTTTTGTACTTAGAACTGGGTGAACAGTTCATGAAAGCAGTTCTCTGCAGACTTCTCAAATGTCTACGAATTCTTCTTGTATCAAAACTCATCTTCCACTTCGCTTCTGGTGACACGGCTGGTTTTTGTGAACCCTCTGCCACGAAAGATTGTTCAACTTGCATGATGAATTAGTCACATCTGTAGCAAGTCTAGCCGCCGGATATAGCCCCGCTCCTGGACTAAAACCCTGGAGGTCCGGCCAAATACTCCGCTGGAACTGACGAATATCCTGGCAGAGAGTGGATGCGCAAGTTGCAGTCTTTGCATTGACTCCATGCTCCTACTTTTCACCGAAGCTTTCAGAATCCCATGCACCGATATACATGGGCATCTTACTGCATTCTTACCACATCGCGGGAGGTATGTTGACAGCGGAAGGGTTTCTATTATTTTTTTTTTTTTGGGAGGAAAAAATACTCTTGGAGCCATATGTAAAAATATGAAAAAATACTCGTCAGCCATATGTATTGTTCTATGCTATTTGTGTAGGTACTTGTACAGCACTTACTGCCCTGAACGTGAAAAGGAGATTGTATGTTAAAAGATGTTATATAATCGTATGTTTTGATAATAAAGTTTACGCATTTATTAGTCATATAACAAAGTTATTGTACTTCACAACTAAAAAAAAAAGTGTTTTTCGTCACTGTATAATTTTTTTTACGTTGGATATAATGAAAAGTAGATAGATAAAGTTTGGAGATACAGTTCTGGAACCTGTTTTATTCGATTTTTCAAGTAAGCATCATAGATATAAGATACCATCAAGTTCATTCCTTATGTAACGCCATAAGAATGTCAGTATGACCTCATTTCACCGAGGGAACATTTCTTGTTGAAAGTTTTCGCTATCCGCAACTCGAAACAGAGAGTTTTTGGACGTATGTTTGTATGAACATTATTATTCCATATTTCAAGCTCTAGGATCAGTTCCCAAATTATTTCGCTTTCCTTCTGAATCACTCTCTATATTTTAAAAGTTTAACAAGTTAATCATTGTTAAAGAATCTGTTATAATAGAATACGTAGATTAATAATTTTATTGTTCAGGTATATATTTTTTTTTTTGAAAACATTTTTTGTGTACTTAACCATTTAATTATCTCTGTAGATAAATTTTGTTTTTTTACCATTTCTACTTTTTTATTTTATCTTGTTTTAGCTTAAGTAATTATGACTGAATCATCTCGTAAAAACCTAATTTTTTGTCTATTTTTATTTTTTTGTTGGCAGTTTTTTTACGTATTTTTCGTAATTTAATGCAAAATTATTTAGCTATTAATTCCATATCTTTATATTATACGTTCAAATTATAATCAAATTCTTAATCAAATTTATAGTTAATTTTTAGTATTTTCTAAAAATAATTTTTTTTGGATTTTCAAAATAATTTTAATTCACACCTATTAAATTTATGTCGTTTGATAATGAACTTGTTCACATATGTTATAAAAGTCTAAACATATAATTTTAATATTAACTTCTCATAATACATAAATTTCATAGTTTAGACATGGTGTATATGTTTACTTTATTGTTAAGCAACTTATGTTCCAATTACTTATCTATTAAAGCAATAGTGGTCATACTATATCTGTAATATTGTGTTCCACATCCTTCTCTGTTTGGATCCTTAGGGCAGGCTTAAATCTGAGATTACTAAGGGTTTTGTTTAAATGCGAAGTTATAATCCCTCTGGTATAATTTGATATTCCACATGGAATATTCGTAGATTAAACAGATAGTATCATTATCCTCTTTTCATATTCTTTCAGAACTATCAAACTTTTTCATGCTTTTTATATAATACTTTTGATATTTTAAGCAATCTAATATTGAGTTTTATCTGATTTATGATTATAAGTGAAAGAAAATGAAACGTTTTTCCTTACTTTAAAAGCAAAATTAAATTAATTATTTGATTAAATTAGTTGTTTTATTGTTTTACGTTTTAATTTTTTAACAGTATAATAACACTTATTGTGCATAAAAATTTGCAACAACTGCCAGTAAAATTTAAAAATGAAAAGTTACAATATTTATAACTAATATCTATAGTGAGAATTAATCCGTGAGCCAGTCCAGGCTTTAGTCCGAAGATAATTGTGGTGCAGACACAGCCGCATAAGAACCGGACATGATAGATATAATTATTTCATAAACAAATGGGGCTGGTTGTAAGTATGGTGGTCACTACAAACTGGTGAAAATCTAATTGAGTAGGGAAAATAGCGACCATACAAAGGAGATCCTTATCGTCACTCCACCTGAAGTCGAATGGCTGAAAAAAATAGATATTAATTTGTAGCCAGGTATATATTTTTTTTTTTGAAAACATTTTTTGTGTACTTAACCATTTAATTATCTCTGTAGATAAATTTTGTTTTTTTACCATTTCTACTTTTTTATTTTATCTTGTTTTAGCTTAAGTAATTATGACTGAATCATCTCGTAAAAACCTAATTTTTTGTCTATTTTTATTTTTTTGTTGGCAGTTTTTTTACGTATTTTTCGTAATTTAATGCAAAATTATTTAGCTATTAATTCCATATCTTTATATTATACGTTCAAATTATAATCAAATTCTTAATCAAATTTATAGTTAATTTTTAGTATTTTCTAAAAATAATTTTTTTTGGATTTTCAAAATAATTTTAATTCACACCTATTAAATTTATGTCGTTTGATAATGAACTTGTTCACATATGTTATAAAAGTCTAAACATATAATTTTAATATTAACTTCTCATAATACATAAATTTCATAGTTTAGACATGGTGTATATGTTTACTTTATTGTTAAGCAACTTATGTTCCAATTACTTATCTATTAAAGCAATAGTGGTCATACTATATCTGTAATATTGTGTTCCACATCCTTCTCTGTTTGGATCCTTAGGGCAGGCTTAAATCTGAGATTACTAAGGGTTTTGTTTAAATGCGAAGTTATAATCCCTCTGGTATAATTTGATATTCCACATGGAATATTCGTAGATTAAACAGATAGTATCATTATCCTCTTTTCATATTCTTTCAGAACTATCAAACTTTTTCATGCTTTTTATATAATACTTTTGATATTTTAAGCAATCTAATATTGAGTTTTATCTGATTTATGATTATAAGTGAAAGAAAATGAAACGTTTTTCCTTACTTTAAAAGCAAAATTAAATTAATTATTTGATTAAATTAGTTGTTTTATTGTTTTACGTTTTAATTTTTTAACAGTATAATAACACTTATTGTGCATAAAAATTTGCAACAACTGCCAGTAAAATTTAAAAATGAAAAGTTACAATATTTATAACTAATATCTATAGTGAGAATTAATCCGTGAGCCAGTCCAGGCTTTAGTCCGAAGATAATTGTGGTGCAGACACAGCCGCATAAGAACCGGACATGATAGATATAATTATTTCATAAACAAATGGGGCTGGTTGTAAGTATGGTGGTCACTACAAACTGGTGAAAATCTAATTGAGTAGGGAAAATAGCGACCATACAAAGGAGATCCTTATCGTCACTCCACCTGAAGTCGAATGGCTGAAAAAAATAGATATTAATTTGTAGCCAAACTGAAACTTGTAATTATGTCTATGCAAATATTATTTAGAGTGAGTTAAAAGTATGGAATCCCCTCTCAACTTTAAAGCCGTTCCAGAAAGAATATTGTAACTTTCAGGACAAGGTATCGATCAAATACTTTATCTTTTCACAAGATATAGAATTTCATTTTACAGATCATTCCATAGATCTCTTTAAGATAAATTA
>JAAAKQ030297099.1:0-10220 GCA_010016005.3 Zanna intricata
GATGGTACCCCACCTCACCATGCTTCCTTTGCACCCACGCTTCAAGATCTGGAAGCAGCCTCCTTGTCCAAGTTGCCTTAACAATCATATATTGGTGTGTACGTCCTTAACGTATTTTCAATGTTAAATATGCCATTTTTAAACTTCGACCCCCTCTAGTGGACCCCCCTAGGTTTCAGTTAAAATTTCTCGTAATTCTTCACTCTTATTTTTTATGGAGTACCCGAATAGCAGTCTGGATTCACCTGAACTGAAATGGTAAATTACTTAACTCGACATGTAATTAAAGTTTTTTCTTTTGTTTTTCGTTAAATTCTCTTCAAGTTTTGGTAATAAAGTTTACGCATTTATTAGATATAAAACAATGATACTATACTTTACTTCTAAAAATACGTGTTTTTTCTTTACGAAATTCTTTTGTTTTACATTGTATGAGTATATCATTAAAACTACGGAAAATACAGTTCTGGAACCTGTTTTATTCGACTTTTGAGACTAACATACTTCAAAACCATCAAGTTTACTTCTTATATAACGCCTATAAAATTTCAGTGTGATCTCATTTCACGGCGGGAACTGAAATCCGCGTGTAATATTTCGTTAGCCGTAACTCGATAACGACTCGTTTTCGGACATACAAGTTTTTATGAATATTTTTTCATATTTCAAGCTCTACAATCATTTCCCAAATTATCTCCCTTTCCTCCTAAATCATTCTGTATTCAATGCCTAATAATTTTTAAATTATGGAGTTTTATTTTATTTTTAATATCTTTAAAATAATTAAAGGATAATAAAGGAAAGTATAAATACTGTAACGATCATTTAATAACTTTAATTGCATATAGTATAAGTTGTTCGCACCTGCTCATGAGAAAATGTGCTGGATAATGATTTTCTTTAGAGCGTTACAACATAAACTACCCTCACCGACTGAAATAATTAATCTATGTTTTATTGTAAAATATTAATTCATCCTCGACAACCAAACAATGATTGTTTTCAATTAATATACAATTTTCTCTCTGAGCTTGTGGAAATAAACTAGTCGTTTTTTTTTTTTACCATTCCTGGATTAAGTTCTTATTGCGTGAAAGATGTTGTATAAATGGAAAACCAAAATTCCAGATTGAATCAGAGCATAAAAGATTAATATATTGGAATTTTTTTATTTTTCCTACGTGTACGTTGAGAAAATTTGACATTGTCAACATATTAGTTCTGTATTCAATTTTTAGAAATAATTATATGAAATGAATAATGTTATAAAAATTGCACTTATAGAAATAGAAAAACAAGGTTTTTTTTTATTGTATAAGAATGAGTAATGGTAAATGTGTCGAATGGAGTAAGTTATTTCTGTTTTATTTATTATTAATTAATTTTTACTTGAAGTAAAACAGTCAAACCACAACCATTTTTCATTACTTAGTTTAATCAACAATTGTTTAGTTTGATCTGATGGTATTTTAAAAACAGATATTACCTCTCGGGGTAACTATGTTTCCAAAGGTAATTTACTATTTTCTGTTGTAGAGACCAATAGTAATTGCTATTGCTTTGTTTTATTACAAATTTGTATGTTCATTGTGTAATGAATTTTTGGAGAAGTAAATTATTATTAATTAACGTGTGTAATTCGGCATTTGTAATTTTTCCTCGTTTTACATTGTAGTTAAAAATATTAACGTTTTTAATGTTTTCAGATTTTTTTCTTTATAAGTAATTTTAGTCATGAAATAAATTTGCATTGATATTTCAATTTTTACTGATATATTAAGCTTCACAACGCGCTGAAAAAATATCACTTTACTGTTGTAAGATTTGAATCACTTCATGTGAAAGTTTACCAGTCTATTAAAAAAAAAAATCACGTTAATTAGATGTAATAATAATAATTTTAAATTTAAAACCGTATTTTAAATTTATCTTACGGCTCGTTGTTCTAATCTTAATCAAGTTAAAACATTCCGCAACCCTACGAATAGTTCGTATTTTAATGTGTTAATTACAGAAAAAATCTTGATTGGTTGGTTTTATGCTTATTCTAATGTTTCCTGTTACTCTTAGAGTCTTTTGAAATAATATATTCAGAAAAAGCTACTTGTTTTCCTGATTGTAATTTCTCACTTATTTAACTCTCATCTTCTGACTTATTATCAACATTATTTACATATCTTAACTCAAAACATTTTTTCAAAATGATACAAATTTTTTTGAATTTACTGTATTTTAAAAGTATTTTTTTTTTAATTGTACAGAATCTGATGTTTTTACTGGATTAGGAGGTTAACATGAGATTGAAAACTTATGTTACTTAACTTAAGAGATCGTAACCGGGAAAATTTTTTTTTCATATTTTTATTTTTTTTATGTTTTATATAATTTCATATTTTTCTGAGTATTTTGGTATATTATTTATGGGGGTATTTTAATTTTTACCCATATTGTCCAATGTTTTTTTTTTGTTTTTGGAACTTACTTATAACCCAAGATTTTGTATTTCTATTAATATTAAATTTATACTACTTTAATAATAATATTGTAACAACATACTTTAAATCTAATTTTATAATATACTTTATTAATATTACTTTTTAAAATGATTTTTTATTTAGTAAAATAGTTATATAATTAAATTCAATTTAAGTTTTTGGTTTAGTTTCCAACTTGGATCGGAAAATTTATATCAGGTCAACTACTGTCGCTGTCGCACCTCAATAATTTGTATGACTTAAAACTAGTACAAAAAGATACATTTGTAAAACCTAAAATATGAATCATTAAAAAGTAATAAAGTACACTGTTTAAAAGTATTAAGTTGATAAATTTGTGACAATCGCTACTATTTATCCATTTTTTCCTTTATTTATTATTTATGTTTTATATTTATTTATATCTAATCTTGTATTTATATTTTTCTTTAGTCGTGAATAAAATTAATTTTATAAATATATTTATTTATTTTGAAATCACAACGTCATCCAAGATGAAACAACAGGATAAACAAAGATTAAAATTCAAATTGAAAAAGTATTACCGTATATAATTTTACAAAAGGGAAGTAAGGGGAAAAAATAACTTGTTTTAATAAACAGTAAGTTCAAAAATACGGCTAGTAATCTAAAGATAGAAGATTTTTTTTGGCTAGTGTAGAAATAAAATTAAAACTGACATTCTCTATTTCTTAAATACAGATTAATTATAATAGAAGGAATTAGGTAATTAACTTAGCAAAAACTATTTTAGGAAATACAGATAAATTAATATAAAATTAAAAACCATTACTTCTGGAATTCCTGACATTGACTGTCATTTTTGTTAAATTCCTTCTCATTCTGTTTGATGCAATTAAATTCTCCCCTTTATATTTCGATATTTCATCATCATTTTGTAATAGACAGTACCCTGAAAAATTTATGAAACATATTTAATTCAGGATTATGTTACTGATGTGGAAATTATTTGCATGGAAACAGTTGACGTCGTCATTACTAGTCTTTATTTTTCATTGTTATTCGGACAGTTTCCTTACATTAACAATTATCTAAAAAATGAAAGTCATTATTTTTGCTTATTTTAATGTAATTTTCTTTACTATGAATATTTTTTAATTCTGCAAATTTTAGCTTTATTTTTTATTTTATTACAATCTTTTGTAACTTTTCTGAAGCGTCAATGAAAAATAGCATGTCATTCACAGGTTTGATTCAACTTGTTCGAAAACTTCATCTTTTTTGACTAATTATTATTTATATTTTCTGATTTTTTTTCTTTAAATCTGAGCTTAAATAGCCGTTAAATATCTTATAATTTGGGAATTTTTGAGTTTTTTCTTTTCTACTTAATGATAAAAAATTAAAACTGAACTTGTTAAGACAAATTATTAAATAAAGAATACTAACAAATATTTTAGTTATTTGGAAATGAAGCGGAATTTAAAAAAAAAATCTTTTTATTAACTCAAGTCGAATGAAATTTTATTTTACTTGGATTTTTCTATTGATTTATTGGAAACTGTTGAATACTTACTAAATCTCATTAGATTCTGTTGCTATTATTTATATACTTCATTGGAAAATTTTTATGAAATTTATATTCCAAAAAAGAAAGTTAAAGGGCTATTGGAGTCGCTTACTGATGAAACCAATTAAGTTAAAATTTATTCGGTAATATGAAGTCATTTAAGTAAGGCTTTACTTTGCGTTTTCATTTAAATTACGCTCTCTTCTATTACTAGAGAAAGAGTAGACTAAATTAAACCCTTTTCAGTTGGCAATTTCTCGAAATTGAACTGTACGTCTGAGTGACAACAAGTGAATACCGTTCATTCTAAGATGCTCTCCTCTTAACTAATTCAGTTTTATTATTTTTTTTACAGCTTTTTCCTTTTTTCATATTTATTTATTTATTAAAGAAATCTTTACATTATTACTTATCTATAACTGGATATTTATTCACATGTTAGATCTATATAATGTGCTCTGCAATTATTATTAAGTTTAGGACGATCTGTAAAGATCGATCTGTCTTAGAAAGATGGATCTGTAGTATATCAGATGATTACATTATTATACAGATGATTTCAATCAAAGTTTATCCGTATTTATTTATTTTTTTCAGTTCAAAGAAAAAAAAATTTCTAGCCAATGTGCTTGGGTGATATCTTTGTATTCTATGAATTTATAAGGTTGCACCGATTTTAATGAGATTTGGATTCAGCAGTTTTTTATGTTCCGAATTATAGGGTATTTGGTACTATAAAAAAAATACACCAACAAAACGGCGGATCTTGTATTATGAATGAAGAAACGTTGTATAAATTAAGATATCTTTGAGAACGTAGGAAAAATATTAATAAAATAATATATTTTAATTTGAAGATCATTCAGTTATACAGTTTGTAGTAGAGGTTATTTAGATAGAGCAGCTCTTTATGTGTAGTTTAGTAATGTAAAAACATTTCCTATAATCTCTTTCAATATGGCGGCGATTGAAAAATGTCTCATTGTGATTCCTACCAAAATAGAGCTTTTTTTTTGCCAGAAGCTTTTTTAAAAACGATTAGAGTATATGTATATACTATATTTTATAATTTCAGTTAATAACAAGGAGATTTGTGGTGAAAATAATTGGATCATTACGAGGAATTTCGTTGGTCTATCTAAAAAGGGTACAGTTGTATAGAATATCGATCAAATCTTTTGTACAGCTATTTCGCTACGTAATATTTTGGAAGGATTATATTGCCAAAAAGAACAATAACCTTGATACTAACAAAATTACATATGATATAAACTTTTCATATTTAATTTTTCTCTATGAAGTTGGTGATAACATATATTCCTTTAGACGTACGCTTTTTGTTTATGGCATGAATTATAGTGTGTATAAATTATTTTTGATTTGTGACTTGGCTAGCCAAACCAGACAGTAGATCGGGTAAAATTTATAAAAAATTAATATTTTTTTGTTAAATAAAATTCAAATCTGTTGATGTACCGCTTCAATGTAGTTTTTTTCGCCTAGATTTATCTGTTTACTTTAGAGATTTAGTTCTTTCTGTAGGTTTTAACTGCTTCTGTATGTATATTTTACGCCAGTAGTTGGTTGGTAAGTAATACTGTGTTCCGTGATATTAGAGCAACAGCTACATGTAGTGCGGTGATAAGTCCTAGTTGCAAACGGTCATATATAACGATATCCTCCTCTTTACAGCCGACAACAGCGTACTGCACTTTTGACAGATTTACTGTATATATTGAGCTTTACTCTTACCCTACTCTATTCGCATATAAAGTATATTGCTTTTGGCATTATGTTTCTTCAATATCAATAGGCTCCATATGACTTTGGTCCATAACTTTTTAGCTTGTTCCTTGTTGTATCGGTATAAAAATTTCATATTGAAAAGCAACGGTTCTATATTACGGCTCTCTTCTCTAGTCCATAAATCCACAATTCCCTTTATAAAATTGAAATATTTACATTTTCCTCCCTTTTTTTTATGACAATATCAATCATAACTCTTCTGTAAGGTTTATTTTTTACTTAACTTTTTTTTAAGTAATTTTCTTAAGAAAAAACAAATATTTTACGAGTAAATATTTCTCGGTTGTTCTTTTAGAAAGATTTATAATTAATTTGTAATAACTCCATAAATAAAAATGTAATTAAACTTTTAGTTGATTTTAATTGTGATAGAAGTTATTCTTGGTTCTCTCGCCATGGTCTATAAATTTTTCATAAAATCATGATTTAAAATAAATAAACTGGCGTTTTGTTGTTTCAGAATAAATAGTTTTATACGTATTGTTATTTTAATAAAATTTGTTCCACTTAACTGTTTTAAAGCAAAATTTAAAACTTTATAAAATTAAAAGTAATTATTTTTATTTTTATTAAATGTAATTAATTTGTAATACGTTATGTGGGTAGATTAAATACCTATGTAATGGGAAAAGCTTTAGTTATTCACTTATCACATATTATCTGATTTCAAAAATTGTTAGAAAGGTGAAGTGTGGCTTATTTAACTCGAAGGAAATCTTTAAGAAGAGTAAGAAAAAACTATTTTAATTAACAGTCCTAAGAAACTAAATAGTGGTATTTAAAAAGAGGACTGTTCGATTAAAAGAGGAAAGTTATTGTTACGAAGAGGTTTTTCACTCATATTTGAAGGGGCAAACAGGTTTAAAACTTAAAAAAAACTTACTGTTGCTCATTGCTAATTTTCTTATTTAACAAATATTTTATAAGATGAAATTTTTTTTCATTACCGGTTCTTAGGTTTAAAAATTATATTCATTAGCATAACATTTTAATGTTTAGCGTGCGAAGAATACTTGAGATGATCGTATAAAAAATTAAAAACAATAATTTATGAAGTTATAATTAAATTTATGTCACACTATTTATATGTAATACAATATAATTTTAATTAAACATATACGCAGTAATGATATTTGATGTTAGAGTAAACAATAAATAGAAAATTTCAGTAAATAAATGTTACTTAAATTCATGGATGAAGCCCATCAAATCACTATAGAAATAGGTAGATGTAAAGTCAGGCAGAAGGAAGTAGGATAAGGCACTTATGTTATATTCGTTTATCTGTTGAAAAATTTATCTTAAATTTTTTTGAAAAATCTTTGTTTTGTATAATTAGATATAGATATCACTTCCTTATATTTCTTCCCAATTTATGTTTTTCAGATTTCTTTTTACTTTTTCAGATTTATGTTTTTATGTAGGCGTATAGATAAAATTATCGATTCTTGAATGATTTTATTGCAATTTATTATTTTGTTTTATCAGTTTAAAAAATGCTTCTTTTTAGGACTTTTTTTTACAATTATTTCGTCAGAATTTTCTTCATAAAGATAACAAATAAGAAAGGCAGAGTCACCGAAGTAGTCTCGCATTTAAGCTATCGAAATTCAAAAAAGGAAAAATTCAGTAATATTTATATTATAATGACATTAATTCCGTTGCTATTTATTTATGTATTAAAATTATCAACATATTTTACCTTAAAGTACAGTATTTCAATTTGAAATCGTTCTGCTTCACATCAGTTACTATATCTATCTTGCGTCCATTTCCCCTTGTGTGTGTAGCTTTCCAAACCGACGACAATTCACTTTGGGAATCATTGTTTTAGATAAAGTAAAAGTTTTAGAATCTCTTAAATTAATTGGGAACCCTGGCTTTGCGTATAATTAAAATCGTTAACTGGGACACAATTTTATTTCCATTTAAACAATAACGAGAAAGGATAAGTTATATCACAAAAACGTTTTTGGTATTTTCTTAATAAAATTTTTGTTTAATCTTATCTTTAAAATTAGTCGTTTCATGCTGCATCCTGAAGATTAAAAGAACTTACTGATCTGTTTAATCTGAACTAAATGATTTAATGAGAACGCCAGTTATTTGGTGCTTTGTTTGAGTATTGTCAGATATTAATTGATTATATATTTCTTTATCTTTTGTATTTTTTTTTTTACAACTGAAACTCTTTTATACAGATTATCATTTTAATGTGACCATTTCACTAAAAGGAGCGATCCTGATTGTTGATTTTAAAGATTTAGCGGATATTAATCTTACATTGAAAATAATATTAATCTTTGATATTTAGAAAAATACTGTCTCTCTCTTTTTTGTTTAGTTTCCGGAACTACCGTAAGGTATTAATTCAGAGGATGAATGAGAAGATGTATGTATGAATGTAAATGAAGTGTAGTCTTGTATCGAAAAATATACTGCATATTGATATTTTTACGTTCAGTTTTATTTTCAGCTGCTTTTAATTGTATGTGAGGTAAACTGAAGTGTTGCAAGTATTTTTTTTTTTTTTTTTTTTTTTTTTTTATAACCGTGTTTCGTGTTCTGCACGGTCCAAATTTTAAATTAGATAATCTTCTTACATTTCATGTCCAAATAAAATACTACACAGAGAAAAATTTAACGAAGATTAATAATAATACGATATGCTTCTTCGCGTAGAAGATTTGAAATTTCTTTTATTTGTTTCGTTGTCATCTTTGTTTATAAATAAATATGGGATAGTGAATGGATTTGACTTGATTTTATTATAATTGTAAAACACATACTGTTGCATAAATCATCTTCAGAGCACCTTAGGTCACCTTCGACAATAATTTCTTCGACAATAAGTTTGTTTCTCTGTAATCCTTTCCTATTTTTTGACGTGAAACGTCTTTAAAATCACACCGAAACAGATTATAAATCTGTAACGTAACGGAAAGGTTTCTATATCGTCCTGCCTTAATAATTCCGTAATTATTAGTCTCAGTGACGTAAATGCGGTGTTATTTTATAACTTACATGGTCAGCTCACCGATACGACTTTGAGTTTGCGTAACTTGGAGCGGGTTGGCGGGGAGGGGGAAAATTGAAGATCGGCCAAAACTGGCGTTCCCGCTCATTTCCATTCAGTGTAACTCACGACTTAGACGTGATAGCGCGGTATTTCGTGTGTTCGTGTTTAGAGTTTGTCAAGATAGATCGGTTTACGTAATAAACAAAGTGTAATTTGGACAATATTTATGTGTAAAATGTTAAAGAAAACGTGTAACAAAGTATAAAAATTTAATATGCCGGCCTCAGCCCGCGCAAAAACCAGCCGGAAATATAAATTACGCACATCGTTGAAAAGGAGAGATTATGGGCCACGTACAGGTACCCCAATGTCCAGTGCCGAGCGAATGAGACTGTTTCGGGAGCGTCGCAGAGCTGGCACGGCGTGCTCGGTGAACGACGCCGCTTGTGAACGACTGCTTATTATGCCTTATGTCTGTTACTTATATCACAGACCAGTGTTGAAGAAAATTATCGTCAAATATTAGTCGAAATAAATATCATGTACCACTTAGTGTCTGTTCTATTTTAAAATTAAAATTAGTACGCATTCAATGTCTCGTTTTTATTTCAATCCAATACATGAAAATTGACTCGCCGACAGTCCGGCTGGACTCTCCTATTTATGGGGGGTCTCTCCATCAACTTTACAGATAAGTTGGTCGGTCTGGGCCCCGATTTTTTTAGCTATACGAAGATTTCTCACTTTTTATGTTTCTTAAGAGTAGTATTTTTTTTAATATGATTTGTATTTTATTGTCAATGTTTAACATCCTCATACCACTACAACAGAATCGAACTAAAAGAACGTTCTTATGAAGAGGTAGCGAATTAAAAACTAACGCATTTTAAAAATTGACGCACATTTAATTACACTACACTTTCAAAAAATGAGAATTTAATGAAGAATAGAAACAGTTAATTATTTACTTTTTTTAAACATTTATTTGTTTTTTATTTTATTTAACTGAAATAACATTTGATTTACTATATTATTCATTACTATATATTTTTTAACGTAATGTAACTAATAGGTTTTTGGAAAATCAATTAATTCTATTACACCGATGAGAATCTGTACATTTATATATTTTTTTATATTCTTAGTGTTTACGCAATGAGTTATCAATTTTTCTTGCGTTATTATTTTTTTTAACGATTGTAATAATTGTAGTTAATTAACTCAGAGTAACTTTATCGTAAAATAATATATATAATTAATTTACTTTATTTACTGTGTCATAAATTTAATTCTATCTTTAGTTTGATAGGTTGATCCCTAACACATTGAATATTTTCCAGGATTAGAGATAAGGGTATAATAATCGATC
>JAAAKQ030297110.1:0-10220 GCA_010016005.3 Zanna intricata
TTTAGCTTAATGATAATGATATAAACATATTAGTATGACAGTAATATTATTATTAATAATAATCAGGACTCGTAATTGTTATCATTATAACATACCTACGTACGTAGACCAAAAGTAGATAGATATTATTTAACCTTATAATGTTGTTCGGCTATGTACAGAAATCAGGCTTACATTTATCATTGTCCAGTCAGTCACTTGTCATTTATTTAGATGTTATTTGTGTATTGGTTTTAATATCTAATTACTATTTAATGGAGGGTGTACAAAAAGATATAAAGACAAATAGTTTGACTGGTAATAGCAGACGTTGTCGGTCGTAATTATTGTTCTATTGGTTGTAAACAAATTATCAACTATGTCACCTTGAATATTTATTACACGGTACAACTAATTAGTTAAAATAAATTTTAGTAGTTCATTAACCTTTAATATTAGTTAAAGGCTAATGCACTTTTTTTATTCCAGACGAATTTTCCTTTTTTGCTTTTTTATGAACATTTTGTTTGTACAGCCTATAAAGTTGTATCAAATTATTGAAAGAATAAACATTAATAGATATTATATTATTATTACTTCGCAGTTTGTTTTTTGATATAAGTGTGAAACACGTTTCAATTTAGTTAAATGGAAAAGTACCTTAAAAGATTAAGGTTTTCATAATCATGAGTATTTTTTAATTATCTATTACTTCATATTTTCTGTTTTATGCTGATCTTGGATGAATTTAACCCGATCTTCAGAGAGATTGCAACGGGATGGATGCCCACCACTTGGAGGGAGTCGAGTTTGAGATAATTTTTATGTGATGTTATTCGTAGTTCCTATGGGTAAATTTTATCACTATTTTTTTGCTTTATCCGTATTTTCCCCTCTGTTTTGGTTTATTATTGATTTATTAGACGCTCATTGGATTTAAATTAGGAAATGAAGAGCTCTTTGAATTCTTGATAGTTGTATGGTATGATGAGAGGCAGTTCTTCCTTTAGATCATATAGTTCCTATGGACTAAATTACTGTTGAAACTGTGTCCTTTTCAGTGACAATAGTAAAGCCCATGAGGGTGAAATATTTCTGGCTAATACTGGATCTCTTGATTCAATATAATAAAATACAACATTTAATGAGCTATTCTAATCCTAGCTAAAAACATTTCGTTCTCTGTTGTTGGTTTCGTGCAATAGTTTCTCTCAGAGTCCACCAGTACGGGGTCACTTACCAAACTCCTCCGTTTTGTTACTCTTTACCAAACTTGGCTATAATATTTCTGTAGTAGGGGCATTGATGCTATTAAAGTTCAAAAAGTCAAGGTGGGGGAAAAACGAAATTGTCTCCAGATTTTTCATAGTTTAGAATTTTTTTGGGTAATTTTGTGAATATTAAAAAAGTAAACAATTTTTGTGCAAAACATGTTTTGCTAAATTTCTACCCCCATCCCTAAAAATTGTTTTAATTTTGAGGAGTTATAGAAGGCAGTACAAGGAGAGATTTTCGTTGCATTTTTGTTTTTTTAATATTTTGCGAACAATTATAAAAAAGCATCTTTTATGTAAAATTTTTTTCCTAAATTGGACTCC
This sequence comes from Zanna intricata, assembly GCA_010016005.3. Taxonomy (NCBI): domain Eukaryota; kingdom Metazoa; phylum Arthropoda; class Insecta; order Hemiptera; family Fulgoridae; genus Zanna; species Zanna intricata. The sequence continues at coordinate 1,578 of JAAAKQ030297110.1, forward strand.
CCCCACTTCAAAAAATAGTAATAATTTTGAAAAGTTGTATAAGGCAGTGCAGTGGGTAGTTTTCGTGCAGTTTTTTTTATTAGTATCTCGTTGGGTCACAGATTTTTTCTTCCATCAAAGTGGGGTCTTAACCCAGCCACTCTTCCTTACATCCCTCGTATCCTACTTAGCGGTCGGACTACTACTGTAGTCGTACGGTACGTTGTGATGTCTCAGATGAGCGGTAGGATTAATTATTTAAAGTGGTCGCTAGTACCGCCACACCCGCGTGTAAATACATTCGTATGCGCTTTAGTTAGAATCATTGAATAAATAAATAAAAAATATTGCATCTAATTAAAGTGATAAATATTTTAAATTAAGTTGTGTGTGAAAGCCATGCATCAGATAAAAAGCTGCGTGATGAGAAAGTCCTACAACTGTGTTGTTAGTTTTTTTTTAATGTCCCCGGACTGGCTAAATATTAATTTTTCGAAAGTGGCTCAAAAAATGTCTCCAAACTGATGGTATTAAATTTTAGATAAAATTAAAAGGGGGAGTGATAATTTTTATTTCATTTAATTTTCTACTTCTTGTGTAATCGTTATAGAAAATTCGGCTTTAGTGTAATAAAAGTATTTATTAAATTATTTAAAATTCCAATGTTTTACGTCAATCGGATGTAAAGGGAAAGAGTTATTCAAAATTACATCTAAACAGTTTTTGTCTCGTTTAAAACCCATTGATCAATAAAATTTGAAATTTGGCACAAATATTTTGGCTGTATATCCTAGCGTTACCCTGATTTTTTCTATAGATGTCGTCATTGAACAAGGAAACACTATATATCTATTTTTTTTTTTTTTTTTTTTTTTTTTAGTAAATTATAATTTTTTAGCCTTGTTGAAGGAAAAAATATAGCAAATTTATTGAAGTATAAATGTAGACAACATGACATTTTTTTAAAGAAAGAGATTCCATTGGACTCGAGTTAAGAATTTAACAAAATTTTTTATAATTTTTGTTATTTTATCTTTTTTGCATCTTTTGGCTGTTATTAAATGAAAATTTTAATTTAAATAAATGCTGAACAAGGAGCATCAAATTGGATCCAATTTTTTTATTACAAATTTTTTTTCTCAATTATACTGCAATTTTTTTTTTTAATTATACTTAAATATTTTTTGCATAATTAATTAGCTATTAATAATATTTTAAACTCTATAGAATATTTGAAATAAAAATCTGTCAAAGAAAGGCTCGGAAGAATATGTAACCTTTTACTGTATTTTTTCTTAGTATTTCAGTAAAAGCTTTTTTAGTATTTTTCTTAATTAAAACATTTATAACTATTTCATTTCAACAAGTACAATTTATCAAATTTTCATGTTTTTTTTTTCTTTTTACGTTACTTTCTTCATATTTTAAATAAATTAAACGTGGCATCAAATGCTATAATTATTTTCCATTTAATAAATCCCAACAGTTTGTAGCGAACAATGTATAATTTTGGTGATATAATCGAACAGTAATAAGTTTTTAATCAAGAATTTAGTCGCCGGCCTCCGTGGCGCGAGTGGTAGCGTCTCGGCCTTTCATCCGGAGGTCCCGCGTTCAAATCCCGGTCAGGCATGGCATTTTTCACACACGCTTCAATTCATTCATCTCATCTTCTGAAGATATACCTAACGGTGGTTCCGGGGGTTAAACACACAAAAAAAAAAAGAAGTTAGTCACTGGTATCTTATCCGTTTGTTACCTTTAATTTTTAAAATGTTGCTCTCTCGAACAATTTAGATATTGTTGGAACCATCACACCGTAAAAGATGCGGATTCCGTTTATCGCTATAGCAGCCTAACGCTTATTTATTTTTTTAATCACGTTTCATTGCTTGTAGTGCACTCTTATTTACTTACTTAGCATAACATTATATCATTTAATTTAAAATTTCTTATTAATAATTATTAATTTAGTTTGAAATAATAATATTATCAGCTAATTGTAGCGTTTAACTCTTACCTAGAATTATCATTCCTCTGTTAAAACTTTCCTTTATTTTATTCATAATTTTTCCTGTATAAAAGTTAATTAAAATGCAGTTTAGTAGACTATCCTTTTTCCACACGTTTCTTTAACTCTCTCTACTCTCTGTACTTAAAACTTATTTTCCTTGAACTCTTATTTATTCCTTCTTTGTCTTAAATATTTATCTTTTATGTAAATATTTTGTATTAAAATGTTATAATTTTTCTTCTTTGCACATATAGGTTACCTAATTAAAAAATTTAGACGCTTTTCTGGAATGCTAAGTATATCTTTATGGATACGAGACACCTGGAACGAAGTATTTGCCCTTTAAATTCTGTTTATGGGCTCTAGCATATTAATTATAATTCTTTGAAATAAGAATTAAACTAAAGCTATTTTAATATAAAAAAAAGGTGAAAGTCATAATAAAATGTATTAATAAAATTTATTTAGGAGTAAAATATTAATCTAAATATAAACAAAATGTTAAATAAAAAATAAATGTTGTTTACGCCTATAAAAATATTTTTGCAGTAACCGAGTTTTTATGGATGAAATAACTACCTGTCGGGAAATATTATTACTAACTGGGGTACATTACGAAACTTCAATCGGGAAAGTACAAGAAATAAAATTCAATATTTACTACTTTTTAACCTTTTTCAATCAATCTTCGGATTTTATTTTAGTAGGCAAAAGTTTGGTCAAAATTCCAAAACATTTCCTTAAAAAAGTTTAACAATTTATTAGCTTTGACGTTTAGAATATTTTAGACGTGAAGGTAATATTTTTACCTTCACGTCTAGATAGCTCTGTAGAAGAGATATAGACTTTACCTCTAGAAGAGAAAGTATTGTAATCGGGTCCATTTTGGGCATATACGGTTTTCACCAGATCTTGAAGTTTTGAAATCTAAGAGACCCAAAAAATCGGATCGAAATTTTCTGGACGTTAATGTTCGTATGTACGTATATGTGTTCGGTGTTGGCTTCTAAATTACCTTATATATCCAGAATCACAAAAATCAATTTTGAACAAACTTGGCCACATTACTTCTATATATGAGGCATTGATGCCATTAAATTTTCAACTTAAAAGATGAAGTGGATGAGGCTGTAGATCAAGGTCACCCTCTGTATTTCGTTTAATTAATGTCATATTTTTCTTAACAATTAAAAAGTAACAATATTTTCAAAATCGCATCCCCACCCCAAAAAATGCTGTTTTAGTTATCTGCTATGTTGTGAGATCACAGGTGAGCAACAGAAGAATTAAATAAATGAGTAATATTTAAAGTGTATAGAAGCAACTCGGTCTGGCTGGGTAGTGAACTCGGTAGCCTGGTTGACTCGGTACCTGATGCGTTAACCCTCCATCAGTATACCGACCATACAAGCGAAATTTGTTCTGTGTAAGTTGTTAAATTACATTAGTTTAGTTAGTGTCAACTATAACCGTTAGTACCGCCACATTCACGCGTATTAAATACGGTATGTGCGCGCACTTTAGTTAGAATCATTGAATTTAATAAATGAAAAAATATTATATTTGAATAAAATTATAAATATTTAAAATTCAGTTCTGTGTTTAAGCCGTGCATCAGAAACAACTCACTATTATCAACTTTTTTAATTTTATGTATTTACCTTAATATTATTTCATAATTTTAATTTAAATAATTAATACGGATTATACATTTGTTTTTATAATTTATCTTCTTTTGATGTGATCTATATAATATATTTTTAAATTCCGAACAGAATAAAATATTTATTTTATCCTCACTGTTTCTGATGTGTCTCGTATTTTATGCCTTTTATTCTAAAGAATCTGTACTATTTTATGATGGCTTGTTTATCACCTCAAGTAACTTATAACGATGCAGCGGTGTAATTGAAAATATAATTAGTATTTAAACAACCTAATTGATATAATAAATTATTTTTTAATTATTTCACAGAAGTTACTGGTTTTTAACAATAACGTATAATAAAAATGTTATTAATGTACAGAATCCTATAAAGATATAGTTTAAGATGGAAGACACGCTGATACTAATATTATGCTTTTATTGTGTTGGTCTGTACAGTAGTTATTTAATTATGTTTTTGATATTACCAATCGAGTATAGATTTAAATTAAATTAAATAACTACTAAAATAATAAAAATGTATTTTTTATACAATTTTTAAACTTATATAGAAATGAAATAGTTATAAGAAAAAATTTATTAAAATTAATGAAAGAAATATGAATGATTGTATGATATGATGATCTAAACCAATAATTTAATTTATTTTTATGAACTTTATGGAAAAGCTTGTAGTTAAATAGTTAGCAGGTTACACCACATTGCTTCAGTTCTTTAATGAATATATTCAAAAAAAATACGTACGCGTTTAATTTCATAGACAGATAAGTTAATTTAAAATAATTAAAATTTTATATAGCCTACGGAATATTGAAATGCGTCTTTAGTTCTGATATTTTTATTTATCAATTAATAATTATTAAAATGTTTGTTATTTTGGTTAATGATAAACACAGCCTTCACGTCAAAAAAAGATTATAAAAATAAAGAATAATTAAGTAATTAATTATCATGTTTTCATTAATTAATATTTTATTTATTATATCCATTAGTGATGTTTGTAGGCACAAACACTCCATAATGACACAAAAGTCGCATCTTAAAATGGAATATATGCAGCTGAAGTAAAATAACCAAACGAAATCAACAAATTTTAAAACTTTTAAAAACCTTTTCATTTTCTTCTTATTTTCGTTAACTAAGTTCAAAATTTTATAATTATTTTTGTATTCTCACTTTTTCAGTTTTAGTAAGGGGAAACTAATATAAAATTTTATTTACCGAATAAATCGGAAAAAAAAATTTTCTTGTAAGAGAGAAAGACAGAATAACTGCAAATTAACTAACCCATTAATATACTAATTAAAATATCACTGACATAACTTTTTAAAAAAGCATTTGCAATTAGATTGGTATTATGACAATAAAACAATAATCATAATTTCTCCATACAACCGGTGTATAATGCTGATGATTTTTTTTTTTTTTTTTTTAATTTTGGCAAATAAAAAGAATTGTACTTTATATTTTTCTAAAACGAAACACACCTTGGATTTTGATAATATGTATTTTACATGCATAAAAATATTGAGTATATGCGTAAAAGTAGTTTTGTATTAATATAATTCGTGAACTAGATTATTATTAAAAAGTGTATATAATTTTTTTTTTAAAATACTTTTTTACATTTGTTCAAGCCAAATATTCAATAGATAGCCTGATATTTCCATGATTATTATTTTATTTTGTAATTATTTTAAGTAATTTTCTATGATAATCCTTTTAAAACTTTTTCCATTTAACTTCCATTTAATTTAGATTAAATATCTTTTTTTTAACGAATGATTTTTAAATATGTTTTAATAAAAAATCATTATTCATTTTTTTTAGTATTGAAATATAATAAGGTAATTGAAATACCTGTACAATAATTTCATTGGAATTTAAAATATTTTTGCTTTTTGCATAAAATTCAAGAAACGTTTTTGGAAAACACAAAGTTTTCATTTTCTTCTTATTTTCGTTAACTAAGTTCAAAATTTTATAATTATTTTTGTATTCTCACTTCAATTTGAGTAAGGGGAAACTTATATAAAATTTTATTTACCGAATAAATCGGAAAAAAAAAATTTTCTTGTGTAAAGTCAGAATAACTGCAAATTAACTAACCCGTTAATATACTAATTCAAATATCACTGACATATTTTTTTAAAAAAGCATTTGCAATTAGATTTCGTTTTTTCGTTTGATGCGATTCCTGCTATATATATAAATATAATTATTAATCCTCCTACTGTGGTTAAGAATAGAATATATATATATATATCATGGTGCATTTGCTATTGCCGACTGATTGACACATAATGTTGCTGTTTGAACTATTAATATAAATCCTATTGATAATGGGTGTTTTATTAAGGGGTTTTTATTGTTAATTGTACATATTTTTGTCAAAGAAAATTAGCTGGAATAATTTTGTTCTAAGATTAATTTTTAGGATCGGTGATAATAGATTAATAAAGGCAGGTTTTGATAATTTATTATATACATTAGGCAATTGTATTTCATAGTTCATAATCTAAAAAAAAAAAAAAATAATAATAAAAAAGGGGTTTTAGGCAGCAGAAAGAAGTACAGGTTACATTCACCTTGTACACATGTATGATAATAGGAAAAAGAATTGTGAAATCTATATGCATTTTTTGAAAGATTTTAAATTAATGATTCTTCTTTAAAAATAATTTAAATATTCAAAGCTATAACAAGAAACGGAACAACTAGATTTATGCAAGACCATAAAACAATTACTTCAGTGTAAGACTTGTAGTTGATGTAGAAATTACCGTATTACATTGTCACCTGAAATAATAAAATAATTTTTTTTTTTTTAAATACAGCAGTTAAGATTAAAAGACGATTAAAATACATTAAATAATTCCATTTATTTCCCAATTTAGTTTTAAAATATTAGATTTATTTTCAAATTCTAACTACCTCATTCTTCAAGGGACGGCCTGTCAACAAATGTTGCAGGCCACCGAAAATGTACATAATATTCAAGAATTTTTATATCTTTTGAAATGATTGTATTCTTACCAATACTATATTTTAATATCTTTGCTATCATTATTCGGATTCCAGCCAGAAGTCAGTCTCCATCTTTAAGGAGTCGATAAAGCATAGGTAGAAACATGAAAAAAAATAAAAAATAAAAATATTTTAACGTACAGTATGACAACTGTCATTATGCCAAATACTTTCTTCAATAATAACAATAAAAAAGTTATCATTTTAATTACCAATAATTGACCACAATACTTAATATTATTAATGATATTGTCGATTGATAGAGTGGATAACAGGGCTATTATCTGTAAATAATTTTATCTTATAAGTTTTATTTCTAGATGAGTATTGTTAAAAGCTTTTTAAAAAGAAATTAAGAAAAAAAAATATATATATTTTTTTTTAAATACGCGATCTTAAATAATATTATGGTTTCGGAGATATTTATTTTTTTATTAGATTCCATTACTGCTAATCACTAATTTTATGAAATTTATGAAGAATAGGGTTTTAAAAATTATAAGTTATGAAGATAGTTATGTTAATAATGATTAAAATTCAATTCTGTTAAAAACACTAGACGTAAATTGTGAAATACATTAGCCAACACCGAATAACTTAAAATTATAACTTGTTTATATAACTTAAGAACATATTTCAAAATTGATGATAAATTGCACAATCCAGTATAACTATAATTATTTAAAGCAAGTGTTTGTGTGTATGTATAGGTATACCTTTTAAGAATAATAAAAACAGAAAAAAACTAAGTTAAATAGCAATATTAGTGAAATATTTTTTTTAAAAAATGTGTAGTTAATCTTAAAATGTTGGCGTGCTATAAATCTTGTGGTTGTACGATTCGGTTCAAAAAACTATATAATGCTATTATAACCTAATCTTTCTTAAACTGGTTGAAATGTATTTTAATATGTTGTTGTTAGTTACAACCAGAAAACAGTCCGACACAACAAGCAACTTTAATTCTTTTGCATCTAATAATCTTTAAATAAATTTTAGTCGTAATAATAATAATGGCATTAAAAATCAAGGACGTTGAGATTGTAATTTATATTATACATTCATTTATTTATTTTTACATTTGTGGTAATTATTCATGATGTATACACATAGATAGTTTTTTTTATTTTTTTTATTTCACATTGCTTATGAAACTTGTTTATCTATCGTTCATTGTTATTGGTGGAGAGGTACTTAATGTTAAATAACAGATGACGATACTGGTGTAATAGGTCCTTCAGTGATGAGGGGGGGGGTGGCTGTAACCCAAATGTTATAATATAACCTCTTCTACATAACTACTAAATACGGTTATCATCTCGACAAACATTCATCCTAAAAGCTTAATTGTAATTTTTATACCCGGTCATAAATAATCAACGGAAAAAAATATTTAAAAGAGAATGTGAAAGAGGGAGGAAATAAAAAGAAACATTACGAAGGAATAAAAGAGTGAGGACCTTGCACCTTAAATTGCTTTAAAATATCAAATGACGATTATTCTATACACACATTGCATGTCTTCCAAATTCAAGTTTTTTTTTTTTCTTTATATCCTTCAACCTCCTTCTAAGTACTTTCAGTTAATTAACTAATGAAAAGTAATGATTTAAAAGAGTTAAAATAATTTTTCTGTTTGTTTAATTTATTTTTCAGATTTATAACATTATCTTATTTTTATTTACCGGTATGAAATGTTTCTCTTAATGTTAAATTAAAACTTAAAATTTATCCATGAAATTTCGTCTTATTATAAAATACGAGTATTTCTTAAAAAAAAAAAAAAAAAAAAAAAAAAAAAACAGCTCTGTAACCAACAAATTTCTAAAAAAAATTCTGTTTTCATAAAAATGATTAAAAAAATAACAATTACAATTTTTTTTTTTTTTTTTTTTTTTTTTTTTGGAGGGCGAACAACGCCTGGGCGTTATTATCGCCCGGATTAAATCTATGTTAT
>JAAAKQ030297176.1:0-24378 GCA_010016005.3 Zanna intricata
TGTTGATCATCTGTTCCTAGCAAATTAAGAAATTTTAAAAGTTATACAGACAAATAATACAAAGACAAAATAATACTCGATCAAAATAATCCTAGATAAAATAACACTTTTAACGGTCTTGTTCTTAATTTTAATGTACTTTTCAGAATTTATTTATTTTTTTAAATTATCAAATTTCAAGCACTAAAAACATTTAATGCAAATCAAGTACTGTGCTTTTTTTATTATTTAAAAAAAATACACAATAATGAAATTAATAAGAATAGGTAGAATTGAATGTTTCTTACTTTTACTGAAGAATGTTTGAAGTTTTGGTGTTTTCGATAACAACTGTTGTTCTACTTGTAATTTTTCTGTTAGCAGCTCCACTACATTTTTTTCGATAGTCACTCATAGTGTTCTATCTGTAGTCAAAATTAAGAATTAGAATAATATATATGTAACTGGTATGCACTAACACGTTTTCACTTTTTACATTTTCAATCATAGATATTCATTCAATTTTATGAAACTTTTTTAATGGCAGGATAAAATATATTTAAATGCGACACACATAAAAAAAACGGCTCACTTAACACTCACAAATAGCAATTATCGGTTACAAAGTTGTCAAAGCTTCAATTCTCAACTGAAATGGTAGCACGTTACTCTTATAGAGGACTTGTTTCCCAAGCTAAGCAATATACTCGGATGCAAGAGTTTGGAAAACAATTTCCACACTTAACCAAGGTAAATTAATTGAGGGTGCTTATTTGGAGAGAGGGCAAGGTCTGATCCTGGCTGTGAATATCAGGTAATAGCCCTCAAACCCTGAACAATAGAGAGTAATAAACAAAAGGCACAAAAATGAGTGACCATATACATATAAAATTTGAAGCTGTTTGAAATTTCTATTCTCCTAAAGATAAAGAAATCCTGGAGATAAAGAAAATAATGAATACATGAAAACTCAGCGACAGCAATAAAGCCATAAAATAATAAAATCTCAATCGAATATCTATTGAATGGAATATGAATTGATTCATAGTCGCTACACAACAAATGACAAACAGTTTAAACGATTCTTGAGTTTTTCAAAAAGTCAAAAATTTGCCACCCTGGGCCATGGCCCATGTAGCCCCTATGTAAATCCAAGTCTGAAGATATCCCATGTAAAACGTCAAAAATAGGGTAAAAAAAACACATTTTTTACGTTTAATGTACAATAACATTGTTAAATTGGCAATAAATCATACATTTGTTAAACATAAATTGTAGAGAATTTAATTATAAGAAGATTGACACAAGTCAACAGAAAACAAATAAAATTTTAAACATGTTGACTGTTATTAACAACAAAACAAATTAATTTTTGTCAGATTGAAAAAACTTTTTCGTTATGTATAGTAGAAAATAACTGGAGGAAGAATGAATACTTACTGTTTTTTTATGATAATGATAAAATGCTGCTTACAAGTAGTATTTCATGTGGTTTAATAACTTTCAAAAATGCTACCGTTGTGTTCAATGCACTTTTAATGCGTTGTACTAGATTTTGTGTTGCCAGTCTAACGATATCTTTGTGTTCCTTGATTATAGCTGCAGTGTTGAGAATGCAAGCAATCAGTTCATCGGATGTGTCTACTTTTTTCTTGTAAAATTTTACATCAATCTTCTTATAATTAAATTCTCTACAATTTATGTTTAACAAATGTATGTTTTATTGCCAATTTAACAACATAATTGTACATCAAACGTAAAAAAATGTGTTTTTTTACTCTATTTTTGGCGTTTTACATGGGATATCTTAGAAACTAAGAGAGATACAGTTCTGGGACCTATTTTTTTTTTTATTTCCCAGCACAAAAACCATAAGAAACAATTGAATTTGTCCCTTAATTCACTTTCCCAGAATTTCAGAAACCCTTAATTTACCCGGAGGAACTGAAACTCGGCCGAAATCTTTCACCTGTATAACTAGCTAACGAAGCGTTTTCGGACTTATGTTTATATGAACTTTTTTCTTATTTTTAGCCTCTAGAATGAGTTGACAAAGTATTGCCTTATCCTCCGGAATCATCCTGTATATATATATATATATATATAAAATATATATACACACGAGGTCTATTCAAAAAATACATAGACTATTTGAATTGCTCGGGCCCAGTTGGTTGTATGGTTGTAGGGAAATCCGCTTAGTGTCACCTTCTTCGTACAGATCAGCTGATTACAAGGCAGTTTGCCGATCAGAAATATCATTATTTGTTGCTTAGCTACACAGTTGTTTGTGAAGTGCTGTTCGTGTCATATGGCAGATTTTACAATGAGTGAATTGAATGAGCAAAGAGTTGTGAAATTTTGTGTTAAACTCAGAAAATCTGCGAGTGAAACTTTTGATATGCTTCTGACAGCTTACAGCGACGATGCTATGAAGCATGTGACATGTTTTAAGTAGCATGCACATTTTAAAGATGGCCGTCAATCGATTGAAGACGATGAGTGTCCTTCCACCTCAACTGACGACTCACACACTGACAAAATCAATACCATAGTTCGGGCAAATCGACGTCTGACTATCAGAGAGCTTGCTGAAGAGTGTGAGATATCAGTCGGATCATGTCATGAGATTTTGACCGCAAAATTGAAAATGCACCGCTTTGCTGCGAAATTTGTTCCTCGTCTGTTGACTGATGACCAAAAAGCCTGTCACATCCAGACTTGTCAGGAATTGCTTGAACGTTCAGAGAAACATAAAAACTTCTTATTGAGGATCATAAAAGATGATGAATCATGGGTGTACGGTTATGACATCGAAACAAAGGTTCAGTCGTCCCAATGGGTGGATCAAATATCTCCCAGACCGAAAAAAGCTCGCCAAGTTCATTCCAAGATCAAGGTGATGTTGTTAGTTTTCTTTGATGCTGAGGGTTTTGTCCATCATGAGTAACTCCCTGAAGGCTCCACAGTGAACCAGACTTACTACATTGAAGTTCTTAAGCGTGTGTGAGACACTATCCAGCGGAAAAGGCCAGAAATGTGGAAGAGTGGTGACTGGTTTTTTCATCACAACAAAGGTCCATCCCATTCAGCCCTCAAAACTCGTGAGTTTTTGGCCAAACACTCCATCACTGTTCTTCCCTACCCACCCTTCTCACCTAACCTTGTTCCTGGTGATTTCTTCTTGTTTCCCAAACTCAAAACACCTCTAAAAGGAAGAAGATTTGAGATGATACCTAAGATCAAGGCAAATGCGACAAAAGAGCTGAAGAACATCACAAAAAAAGCGTTCCATGACTGTTTCCAAAAGTGGAAACACCGTTGGGATAAGTGTGTACGTCGGGGAAGGGGAGTACTTTGAAGGGGACCCAGTCATGTAATATATAAATAAAGTATATTTTGTTATATGACGTTTGTCTATGTATTTTTTGAACAGCCCTCGTATATAAATGTACTGCAACTGATGATGCGAATTAAGTTTGCGAAAGCAGTTCTGCTTATGTAATGAAGTAAGGTAAGTTATCCTATTTCAGTTATTCAGTACTTGGGTTGATCTATTAAATATAAATTAATTTATATATATATATATATATATATATAAATTACAAAGATGTAAATGTGTTTAATAATGTGCGTCCTTTTTAATATATATATATATATATATATATATATATGTATATGAAACACAGAAATGCTGGAACACAACATATTTTCCTGCATATGTATTAAATATCAGATTTTTAGTTTAGGTGGTTTAACTATAATTTATATTTAATAGACAGAAAACGGTTTAGTGGGTTTTTGATGATAGCTTTAATTCAGTATAGAGAAGAGAACACTGCTTTTGGATTTTTTTAAATCTGAGAAATTTTATATTAAAAACAGACTAATAAAGTTTTTCAGTTGCAGATAGTGAATGTAATTAATTATTTTTTCTAGAAAAAGATTAAGTAAATCTAGCACATAATCACATAAAATTCTTTACAACAAAATAACCAAACCAAAAAATGAATTAATAAACAATAGCTCCAATTAATTATGCAAGATAATGCAAAAAATGCAAGTATTGGTTTTAATAACAAATTGTAGAAAAAAATGTATGCAACTGATTTGTTCAATAGGACCCATAAGAATCTCTAAAAAAATATTTTAAACAGAAGAGTAAGTAGGTTCATTCAGAAATTAGTTCAAAGTTCCAAAAGATAATAGGACAAATCTATTCTTATAAAACATGAATCGCATCAGTATAAATCTTTACCATTTCCAAAAAAATGTACTACAAGGGCTATTTAGAAATTAGCTTCTGGTCCTCGGTATTGCATGAAGGAGTAGAGATAGCAATTCTATCTGTACACAGTTGAATAGCCTAGTTCAATTTCATTCTAGTAGTGTTAATGGAACTATTGCTTGCTTGTTTGTTTGTTCCTCTAAAATTCTTGTTCAAAATGGCTGCTGTCATAGAAAATGCTGCCAACTGTGAAGTGCATGCTGTCATCAGTTTCCTTTCACGTAAAAATCTTGTCAGCTGTTGAAAGTCATTGTGAACTTTGTGTAGTATATGGAGGGAATATGAGTGACAGTGTGGTAAAACAATGGTCCAGTATGTTTGTGATAGGTGGAACAAACATTCATGACAATAAAACAAGTGGTCAATCTTAGTTGTCACAGATGAACTTGTTGCAAATTTCAGTGTGAAAATAAGAGAAAATTGTCTATTTACAGTATCAGAATTATCAAAATTTGTTCCTTGCATATTGTGCAGTATGAAATCATTCTGATAGGTAATAAAGGTTTGACTTCCACAAATTTTGAGAATGGGAAGGAGTTGAAAAACAATGTTATTACCTAGCTTAATTCACAAGCAGCAGATTTTTATGACAAGGCTATTCAAGAACGCATTGTGCCTTAATTTGGTTGGTAGTTATGTAGAAAAATTGCAATAAGATGTTTATAGTAACAAATCCAAAGTTACTTTTTGAATAGCCCTCTTAGATATATGGGCTTGCTTGTATACATACACAGGAGTTGAAATTATAGTGAAATTTAAAAAATTAGCAGCAACCATCAGTAAATGATCATTTCGTGTGAAGTAGTTAAAAAGATTATACTGTACATTTACACATGGCTTTACAGTTAACTGTCAATTAATAATTTATGAATCTTACTAACTGACAGAGCCATTGCTTTTTAATAGAATAATTTAAAACGTATTTTTTGTTATGTTCAATAAGAACGTATTTAAAAATCTTCAGTATAGGAAAAATTTGTAGAAGTGTATCAAATACTATAAGTTATGAATTTATACTATTATATACTTAAAATTATAATAATTGTCACTTTTTGATTAGACTTTTTTGATATTCCAGCAGAATAAAAAATTCATGGAAATTGTTAAGATTTTACTTGTGTTTAAAATATTTTTTAATTATTCTGTATTATTATTATTATTTATTTATTGAATTTTTATCACAGTTGTATTATTCTTTAAGTACCATTATGACAAATATATGACATTACAACATTATGATATTAGTTTTACACAATAAATGGAATTCACTACATTACATCAGTAGTATAATTTAATTTGTTATAAGCTGGCTGAAATTGAACTGAATGATCTGGGCAACTAATAATCATAATAATAAATTATTTATATAGAGAAAAATGTGTGTAATTTCCTAATGAACGTAAAGAAAACCCCCTAAAAATAATCTTAACATAAGAATAGATTGTTTATTACATAAAAGTTAATAATGTTTATTAATATTTATAGTTGGGTAGTAATTTTTACCAAATATAAAAGTGTACTGTGTAGAAAATTTACCCCAATAAATACAATTACTCTATAATGAACTTCCCTTTTCTCTTCCTTTCTCTTTCCTCATTCTTTATTATCTCCATTGATGAACACTATAGAAATTTAGTTAGCTGTACTTAAATAGTTATAAATAATATAGTTTTCTTCTTATAAAAAAATTCATTGTGACTTTCACATCAGGACAAGTGTATTGTAATGTATATTTATTTTGTTACGTATGTTTATTTATGAAATTATACTATGTTAAATAGATTAAACTGTTATATTTATTTCGGTTGATATTTTTTATAGGGTTACAGTGAAGTTGTAAATTATCTTGGGTTGAAACATCTACACAGAGTTCGAGGAGATAATTACTGTGCTATTCGTGCAACTCTTTTTCAAATCTTAACTCAGGGAATAACAGTCCCTAGTGCTGAACAAGTCTATAACATCTTGTGTCAGGGATCTTCTCAGCATCTTATGAAATCCTGGCAGTTTTCTCGATTACCATATTCAAATAACATTAATGAAGGTGTTCGAATGTGTCTTGTTGCATTTGATCAACTGGTGGTAATTATTTTCTTTTATGTGTATGTATAAAAAGATATATGACTATTTATTTAGACTGTAAGTGTAAAATTTAGTCTATGTTTAAATGTAAAATCCTGTAAATGTTATAAAAAGATGCATCAGTTAACCAAAAGAACTGTGAAACAACATGTATGGTATTCACAATATCATAGTTCTGTATACACAGTATCTCTGAATTAAATAAAAATACAGGTTTAAAGATAAATGAATTTACTTATATCAGCACTCTACATAGAACCCTTCCCTAGTTATACACTCATTGCAGCGGTGGAAGAGCCTGTCAAACACTTTAGAGAAATCACTTTGTGGGATCACCTTCAACTGCTCGGTGCAAGCCCTTTGGATAGCCAGAATGTCATTGAAAAAACAGCCTTTCATCTTTAACGTTAGTTTCAGAAACAGAAAATAATCTGCTGGAGCCAGGACGGGAGGGATAAGATAGTGATTTGATTTGCTGCATAATAATGTGTTAAAACTATTGCCATGTGTCTGGGACATTGTCATGCAAGACAGTTCAACTGCCCCGATCCCAGTACTCAGGCTGGATTCGACAAATGCAATGCATCAGGCATCTCATTACTTCCAAATAGAATTTTGACATGTTTTTTCGGTCTTAGCTCGGATGGAAGCTTCCACTGTGAAGACTGTTGTTTTGTTTCAGACTCATAACTGTAAATCCACGATTCGTTACCGGTAATTATTTTTTTAAGCACATTTTCATTATTAGCGACGATTTCCAAGTTATCCTGAGCGACTTCAAAGCGAAGGTTTTACTGCTCCACCGCGAGTCATTTACAAACGAACAAACACGAATCATTTACAAATTATTGGTTAGAATTTTCCACCTTGTTTTCGGAATTCCTAGTTCATGCGCAGTCAAATGACAATCTTTTTCAATCACAAGTCACACATGCTCGACATTTTTCAGTGTTATTGTGGTCGAAGGTCGGCCAGAACGTGGGTTAATGTCAACAGATGTTCAACCATTTTTAAACTGCATGTACGAGAGTTTTTTTTTCAAGGTCTGATCGGTCATGAAATAAAAACTCGCGCAAAAATCAGATGAACCTTTGCGCATATGTGTTGCGCAGTGTCTTTAGTATGGCCTTCAATCACGCTGCGTCACTACGTTTAGTTCTGAACACGCAGCTAGCACGTAAACATTTCTACAACAATAGTATCTCCCACTAACTGTGAATTCCATGCGGTAGTTTGATTTCTTCAGGCTGAGGGATGTAATGCAGCTGAAATTCATCAATGAATAAGTAATGTGTACGGTGAAACTTCAATGAGTGAAAGCAAAGTGCAACAATGGTGCAGAAACTTTAAAGCAGGATGTACAGATGTTCAGAATGCAGGCAGTCAGAGAAGGAAGTGAATGTCAACCGATGATCTTGTTGAGTGAGTGGATGAGGCAATTTGAGAAAATCATCTGTTCATAATTTCTGTATTGAGTGATTCCTTTCACTAAAGCTAACTAGTAAAACATTACTTATTCGTCAATGAATTTCAGCTACATTACACCCCTCAGCCTGAAGAAATCAAATTACCGCATGCACTTCACACTTGGCGGGAGATGCTATTGTTGTAGACATGTTTACTTGCTAGCTGCATGTTCAGAACTAAATGAAGTGATGTGGCGTGATTGAAGGCCATACTAGAGATGCTGCGCAAAACATATGCGCAAAGGTTCATCCGATTTTTGCGCGGGTTTTTATTTTGCAACCGATCAGACCTTGAAAAAAACTAACCCTTGTACTACTCTCTTATTTGTGTTTTGCCCATACACTCATTTCCAAAGATCTTCTGCATCATTTCAATAGTTTCTGCACAACTTTTTCAAGTTTGATGCAAAACTTAATGCAAATTCGTTGATCTGATCTCTGTTATTTTCAGCAATTACAAAATCCAATGAGCATCAACAAAGACACACTGTGTATGAACTAATGCATTCTGTTGATAACTGCGGCATCTAGTTAGTTTGAGCAAAGTGACTGGTGATACTTTTACCTCACAGAGTTCACTATGAATGTTGGCCTGGAGATTTGAAAGTAGGTTGGATTTTTTTGGAACATACCTTGTACATGAAGCACCAGCTTTCATCCCCAGTTACAATTATTTGTAAAAACGTTAATTGCTATCCGGTTGTTTTTGTTCTTCAATCAAGAAGTGTGGAACAAAACAAGAGCACACTATCTATCAACAATTCATTTTTTCTGTTAGAATTATAAGTACCGCAACTTTATCGATGTTTAACTCTTTTGGTATGGCCGAAAGGTAAGAGAAGGTTTTTCAAGCAGGATCACGCACACTTCTGAAACGTTTTCATTGTGAACAGCTTTTGATGGCCTTCTGCTTTATTCATCGTCATCCAAAACCATCTTTAAACCGCTTCCACCACGTGTATGTTGTAATATGAGATGCAGCTTCATCACCTAATGCTTTCTGTATCATAGAATAAGTTTCAATGAAATTTTTTTTGAAGTCCTAACACTAAATTTTATCGCGCTTCTCTGTTCCATGTCACGAGTTTGCACAAGGTCACACGTACACAATGTACACAGCCAAATGTAACTCAAGACTTGAGTGACAATGTGATGAAATTTTATACACATACTTGTCAGACATCATACTACATAGATCCTTGGTTGTCTGAGAGGTGGCACTACTTGTATCGACAACAGAAATTTAGTTCAGGAACTTTTCAGACGTACTGTGTATTTGATAGAAAAACTACACAATGCATATTAATAAAGGACAGGGGAAAGATTAATACTGCTTAAAAACTTTGATATTTATGACTTAGAACATTTATAAGTTGCTTACAAGGTGTTTTGAATTACTTGTAAGAAGTTATCGCTGCTTTCTATCATCTATCCCCACCAAGACTATTGCACTGTTGGTGCAATTAACTCTCCTTTGTTAGTGATTTTTTATAGTTTTTACTCTTATTTTTAAAATTTCTATTTATGATTTTTTTTTATATAGAACTAGCTCTTTTGTCTATACAAAGTGAAACATAATTTTAGAATCTTGCAGTTCATCACTGTAAATTTATAAAAATTTTATTTATGACTTGGTTTAATGCATGTTCTTTTCTTATTATATTCATGTAAAATATTTTTTATAAAAGTTATCAAGATATTTATCAAATGGTAATAAAAGAAAAATGTAATCAATCATTAGTCCATTTTTCCAGTAGGTCATCTCGGAGAATTTATAATCTTTTATAAATAAATTACTGACATCAACAGATACGGGAAAACCCATGGGTAAAGAGTTTTGTTGTGTATAACAGATTCCATTAAATTAAAAATAATTTTGTTTACATATACTTTTAATTATTACTATAATGTCATTTACAAATTTTCAGAGTTTGAAATCTACAGGTGTTTGAAAGTAAAATAGTTTATGGTATAAATCACGTTCACAAAATTTCATTATGGGTCATATACATAGATGATCTTTTAGTTACATTTGAACCAGTTATAAATAATGAACATGAAATGATTTTAAATAAATTAAATTCGTATCATGAAACATTAAATTTTACATAACAGAAAAATAAATTATTTGGATGTAAATATTAAAAAAGAATAAAAACAATCAAATTATGATTGGAGTATATAAAAAACCTAACTCAAATGAAATTATTATTAAAAAAAAATATCCTAACCATCCTTGATCCCAAAAAATTAATATTTTTAAAACCATGATATATAGAGCAAATACACAAATAATAAAAAGGAATTACCTAACGAAATAAATATTATAAAGAATGTAGCTATAAAAAATGGATATTATACCTCATTGATTGATAATATATATAATTCAAAACATTTTAATATTATAAACATTATTACATTAATACCTATACATGAAAATGAAAATATTTATATAAATTATTCCTACAAAAACAGAATTATAAAAAACTTTAATGATTTATATAATGTTAAAAGTATAAACCTGATAATTGTATAATAAAACATTTAAAATATTATAATAATAAAAAAGTAAAAAGTAGATACGATTCTTCTGGTATTTATAAAATAAAGAATTGTGAAAAAATATATATTGGAATCCTTTAAAGATAGATTTAACGAACATTTCATATTGTTTAAAAATATTTTAAAAATGGGTTTCTCAAATATAGCTGACCATTTGATAATTAATAATCATGATATAACTAATTTGGTAATAATTGAAAAAGTAAATATGGAACATGAGAATAATAATAAAAAATTAGAAATTTTGTAAAAATGTTATATATATATATCTATATATAAACTTAAATTCACCCTCATGAATCTACAAACAGAATTTGATGGGGAAATTCTTATGCAGATTATCTAGGTTGGTATAAATAATAAAATTAAACAAATCAAATTATTATTACAGAACTGTAGATCATATCACTGATGATGGGCTTTGTTCTGAAAGCATTTTGATATGATAAAAAAGTAAAGGTAATAATGTTTCTTTTATTCTTTATGCTGATTGTTTAGCATTCTGTTTAATGTTTATCTTTTTCTCATATTTGAAACAAAAGAGAGTATATATATATATATATATATATATATATATATTTATATATATCAGTTCTATAAAAAAAAAAAAAAATAACAGTAGTAATTATTAAGGAAAGAAACCTTTTGAGTATGTAGCTGAAAAGTGATGGCAAAGACAAATAGAAAAACTGGTGCTGGAATACATTATTAACCATTCTCTTACTCAATCTCAGCAGGAGAAAATAAAGTCAGTTTTGAAGGAGAAAGTAAAACAATATTTTATATTTTAGGATATATTGTTTTCAGGATGCATTTTATTTTACATTTACCTGTGTTATTTTTCAAATTTATTTAATTCCTTGATTTAATTTTCAGTCTGAAATTTTATTTATTAATTTCAGGCTGCATTGGCTGATGTAGAAGATAAACCATTAGCACTTCAAAACTGGTTGAATACTGATCCCGTACTTGACCTGCAACTGAATGAAGCAGTGAAGCTGTTGATGTTAGAGCGAACAATACATCTATTTGATTCTATGAAAATTGGTCAGAATGTTCCATTATTTGCAGTTCTTTTGTTCGCTAGAGACACTTGTTTAACCATTTGTGATTTTATGAACAATCACCTTTGCAGAGTTGGTGACACTGGCGGACTTGAAATGGTATGTTGTACCTTTGCTGTAACTTATGTAAATTATATTTATTATACTTTATTACATGATTTTTATCACAACTATAAAATTAATATGCACAGTCAAAAGTTAGTATGATGAATGTAGCTTATTACAAAATTGTTGTAACATAAACCACTTTTTAGTACACCATCTATTTTTAGTTACTTTAAATTGGGTTAACCTTTGTTACAAGGGTTATTTTTTTTCAAGGTCTGATCGGTTGCGAAATAAAAACCCACGCAAAAATCGGATGAACCTTTGCGCATATGTGTTGCGCAGCATCTCTAGTATGGCCTTCAATCACGCCACGTCACTTCGTTTAGAGTTCTGAACACGCAGCTAGCATGTAAACATGTCTACAACAATAGCATCTCCCCCCAAGTGTGAAGTGCATGCGGTAATTCAATTTCTTCAGGCTGAGGGGTGTAATACAGCTGAAATTCATTGACGAATAAGTGATGTGTATGGTGAAACTTCAATGAGTGACAGCAAAGTGCAACAACAGTACAGGAACTTTAAAGCAGGACGTACAGATGTTCATGATGCAGGCGGTCAGGGAAGGAAGCAAATGTCAACCGATGATCTCGTTGAGCGAGTGGATGAGACAATTCGAGAAAATCGTCGGTTCACAATTTCTGTATTGAGTGATTCGTTTCCTGAAATTTCAAGGTCAGCTCTCTAGACCATTGTGAGTGAGAGTCTTCAGTACCACAAACTGTGAGCGAGATGGGTTCCCAAGATGCTGTCCAACCATCACAAACCAATGAGAATGGACACCTCCCTAACATTTCTCCAGTGCTACCACAATGAAGGAGAAGATTTTTTTAACAAAATTGTCACATGGGATGAGACATGGGTCCATTTCGAAACTGAAGAAACAAAAGAACAGTAGTTGAATTCTCATTCTCCCAGTAACTAAGAAGTTCAAGAGGACCGTCAACAGAAAGTGTGTGGCTACTGTGTTCTGGGACCAGAATGGAAGTTCTCTTGGTGGAATTCATGGAACGTGGCACGACCATCACTGCAGCCTCATACTGCGTGACTCTTCAACATCTACGAAGGGCAATTCAGAATAAGCGGAGAGGAAGGGTTGTCATCAGGTATCGTCTTTCTCCATGACAATGCTCGCACACTGCAGCTGTAACAAAGAGGCTCCTGCAGCGTTTTCGTTGGGAAGTGTTTGATCATCCACCATACAGCCCAGACTTGGCTCCATCCGATTTTCACCTCTTTGCTCACATGAAACGCTGGCTAGGAGGACAACATTTTGGCATAGACATCGAGCTACAGATCAGCATATAAACATGGCTGAAAACAAGGGCGGTTCCGTTCTATGATGAGGGTATTGGAAAGTTGGTACCACGCTACGAAAAATGTCTAAATCGGAATGGCAACTATGTAGAGAAATAGCGTTAACTATGTAAGTACTCGTTACAAATAAAAAATTTTTTTTATTTTCATTGTGGTTTTAATTTCGTGACTGATCAGATCTTGAAAAAAAAATAACCCTCGTATTATGAGCAAGATTAGGTAACTAGATCTTCATTGGGTCTCAGTTTATAAGTACTGGGACTGGCAATCTGATGGTTAAAATTGATGGCAGCTTTTAGTTACTTACAAGGGTTACATACATCGTCATAATACAGTATATTTATTGTAGACAGAAACATCTGGTGCTAATGAATTCACTTTAAAAAAATTAGCCAAAAAAAGAAGTCTTAACACTTTTTCTTTTACCTAGAGAATTGATTCCTAAATCTTGGTTTTAAGTTCTTTATATCCTGGTTTTAATCAATTTTTGAATCCATTAAATATGAGCAGTTACATAAATTTCTTAATTGAAATGGTTAGGAATTATAATTGTGGTAGGCCCTTTGATGTGACAACATTGATCAAATTATGATATTGAGGAGATTTCGTATTGAAAGTGTTAAATGATTCTGAAAAAAAATACTTGCTTCAATTCAGATGAAACCTAACTCCCTTAGGGGTAGAATTGAGAAAAACAAAGAACTAGAAGACTAAGCTTACTATCTTAAGAAAATTAAATTGCTTGAGGTGTAATTTTATGTTACATGTATAAAATTTATTGTAAAGTATGAGATGTGATTGGAAAGTTTTAGGGCTGGACTTATAATTTCAAAATGACAGTACTTATAGGCTATTGTGATGGATCTCCTTCAGAGTAGTCCCCTTCTGACTGAACATAATGACTGCAGTGGTGTTTTCACTTTTGGAAGCATTTCCTGGGAGTTTTCTTTCTTAAGTATGTTAAGAACCCTCTCATATTTATCTTGATGTCTTCAATTTAGTGAAATTGGTTCCCTTTCAGCAAAAATTTCAATTAAGGAAACAGGTAAAAGTTGGTAGGTGCTAAATTAAGGGAATAGCAGGGTTGAAGAAGCACAGGAATTTTGAATTTGGCCAAAAATTTCATGATCAAGAATGCACAATGAGCTGGTGCATTGACATGTTAGAGAACCAAATTCTTGTATCAACAGAGTGAAGGCCTTTTCTTCCAGTCATTTTTCCCCCAATGCTAAGGACACTTTTATAGTATTCCTGGTTGACTGTCTGTCCCTTAGGGGCAAATTTATGATGCTCAATACCCATATAATCAAAGGAAACCACCTTGTCTTCACAGTTAACCTACTTTATAGCACTTTTTTGATTGTATCAAACTTGAACCCTTCTACTGCAATGATTGTGCCTTTGTTTTTGAATCATAAATTTATTATTCTTCACCTGTAATTACCATATTTAACAAATTTATGTCAGTTTTGGCCCGATTAATCAGTACTTGGGACACTTAAAGTTGATTTTATTTATGGTGGTCTGACAAAAATTTTGGAATGAGTTTCAAAGATACTGACTGCATGTTCAAATATTCAGTTAAATTTGACTGAACCATGTAGAAACTTAAATTCAGTTCATCAGCCATCTTCCTAATTGTAATGCTATGGTCAGAGTGCACTAAATCATGAACTTTCACAATGTTTTTGTTGGTTTTTGAAGTGGATGACCACCTGGACCCCAGTGGTCATCTTTAATTGATTTGTTGAACAAGATAAAAATATTTGACCAGCTCAGATGTTTATCCCCAAAAGCTTTTTTAAGAGTTCATAAATCTCCGAAGCAGATTTCCCGGTTTTCAGATAAAATTTAACACAAATCTATTCCATTTTACAAAATCAGTAATCCACTGAGAATCAAAAACATTTCTTCATTCACCAGGATGCCACTCTCTACTGAAAAAAGATATTGCTGTGTTTTCTGGATGTCTTTCCAGAACTAGGCTTTCCCTTCCTTCTGGTGTGCAAACCTATTCCTTCATATTGAGCAGTGGCAGTATCTGTCTTAAAACTTTCCAGTCACACTTTGTGTGTGTTTATGTACAGGGTATTTTCAAAAACTTTCTAGAAAATATTTATTTTATAAAAATTATATAGAGTGAAAAGTTTTAGATCAATTTGCATTTAAAGTGGTTTCCTTCAGCAGGTACAAACTTTTTCCAATGTTCATAAAATTTTTTGAAAAGTTTTGGAACTCATTTTTAGAAACCTGCTTCAGCTGTTTTGCCATTTTGGCGTTCTTGTATCACTTTTTTTCAGAATCGGTTTCAAACAAAGCTACAATCAAAGATTAGTATATGCCAAGTAAGGAAAATATAATGACTGCTCCAGAGATCAAACATTAAATTGTGCAAGGTACTGTTTGATCAGTATTTGTTGATGTGCAGTCACATTGTCATGTAAAAGAACCTAATTGTTTATTTTGTATTTTTCTGGACATTTTCTTTTGACTGCTTTCTGAAGACAGTAAAGCTATTTCATTGTAATAAATTCATGATTACTCAGAAAACCAAAATTCCAACATAACTTTCTCTTTGTTCTTGTCAATACAAAATTTCTGAATTTGAGGAAATAATGGGTTTCAATTTTGGTAACTGAAATTTGAAATTGTGTGTGTGTGCGTGTGCATGTGTGTGTGTGTGTGTGTGAATTATATTAAAAAAAATCATCTCATTTCCTGTAATTAATTATATTATTCAATAAAGTATTTATATTAATCAGCCATTATGATAAGATATTCTCCTGAAACTATTTTGTGTTTTTTCTGATTACTTATGACATATTTGAAACAAGGTGTTAAGAAACATAATGTACTTTCAGATAATTGTAGAATGTACCGTGGCAACTTCTCTTGGGTATTTAGATTTCTGATGCTGTTTCCTCAACATCCTGACTCCAAAGGGGAAGACACCCACCTCGGGATCCAGTCGCCACACCACTCCCTCCATACCTAACCCTTAGGGGCTTTACCGGAGGTCATCTTTAAGGCATCAAGACATATTTCATCTTGCCTCAGTCAGGATGCCACATATGATATTCTCATTGGTATACTGCTGTTAAACAAATCTACAGATATTATACAAGTTTTAAACAAGACCATCTGATTGAGCTGAAAGCTACCTTCTGACGGCAGAATAAGTCCAATAATTACATGTAAAGCAAAAATATAATACTGACTTCCTATTGTAATTTCTTGAATCCACCAGTTTATGAAAATCTTATTTCCCTCTCATTACTATTATTGTAACAACATGGCACCTCTTTCAGAAATTTAGAAGTTAACTCGTACATAAATTAAGTATTTGTGTATGTAACATTATAAACATATTACTTTATTTCCTTAGCAACCATCAATGATAGTTTGTGTTGCCAACTGTTAAGGAACAGTGATGTAACTAGTTAGAATACATTTACAGGTATGAAATTTTAAAAAATCAAAAATACAGTTTTCTAATCAGATATATATGTGAGGGCATATCAAATATAAATGAGACCTTATTTTTTGAAAACGTTTTTATTTGCTGTAATCAAATAGCCTTGTATACATAATTTTTCAATGTTATCTCCTGTTTTGAAAATGCATTTTTCCTAGCGGATGGGAGGTTTTTGATCCCGACATCATAAAATAAAGACAGTTGTGTCAGTAGCCGATTGTGCACAACAAAGGCCTCCACTACTGCATCGTCTTGGAATCTATGCCTTCCTAGTGCTAATTTAAGCGGCCCAAAGAGATGAAAATTGCTGGCAATTGGTCAGCATTACATTTCCTCTAATTTTCTGCAAGTTAGAGCTGCAGTATGGGGTCAGGCATTGTCATGGAGGAGAATAATGGCTCGAATTGGTTGATCATGTCTTTTGGAACAATAAGTAATCTTTACCTCATTCAAAAGCTCAAAGTAATAAGCAGCATTTATTGTGCAACACTCATATAAGAAGTCAGTGTGTAAAAAGCCTCATTGGTCAAAGAAAAAGTTGCAAGCACCTTGCCAGCTGATAGCCGAGTCTTGGTTTTCACAGTGGTTGGCTGCCTCCCCTTCCTTCGCCACTCCATGCTGACATGTTTGGATTCAGGTGTATAATGATGGACCCAAATTTTGTTGCAGATGATGATTCAATTCAAAAATGCATTCCCTTATTCTGCAAACCATACTGAAAGCTCCTGACAGACCTGCAAACATCTCAACTTGTGTTCTGCTGTCAAAAGGCGAGCGCCCACCTGGCACACAATTTCAGAAACTGATCGCCTTCAATAAGGTCTCAAATTATGCCAATGTTCTCCTACATAATGCTGGTCTGAAATGGTAACCATTTTCAACCCATTGATGTCCTTCCTAAACTCCTTATGCCGTAAAACACATGAGTCCTTGACAGTGTTTGATCTCCAAACTGTGCAGTCAATCTTTGCAAAATTTCCACTAGTTTTACGCCTTCATGAGCGAGAACTTTAATGATAATGCATTGTACAGTGGAAGGATGCACCTGTTGCTCTGACATTGCAATCTCTACTGCCAAACTGGTCTGAACCAGACACCATCTGGTCTCCCCACTCCTGACATCCCCAACAATGTACTCTAGAAGTGCTTATCCATTCCCTTCAAACTTACACGCTCAGAATGAGATGTCTCATTTATATTTGATCCCCCCCCTATAACCTACTTGGGATAGTTTAGATTAATGATGGAGGCAAATGTTTTAAAATAGCACTTATCCACAAGCAAACACTACAGAAATCAGATGTACACTTTCTTGTCCTCAAAATGACATTTAATAACACACCTCTGATGAAGATAAAGATCAGAAAAGATTTTAAAGCACATCCACAATTGTAGAATGTGATCTTAGATTTCAGTTTTGAAATTTTATATCCCATTTTGATATGCACATATTAAAAAAAAAAAATGTTCGTAAGTTCCAGAGTGTAATTAGCTGAAATCCATTTCTTAATGTAGACTATTTACAGACAGTCATTGCTGCACATATTAATAACATAACTTTTGATAATTGATATTTTCAGGTGGAAATGTATCTTTTAGGATATGCACTTAACGTCACCCTTAGGGTTGTTCGACCTTCAGCATTTGGTACAGAAGATTTCATTTGCTTCTTTCCTGAGGAAAATACCAAATGCTTGCCGGAAGTAACACTTATTGCTGAAGATGACCGTCACTACAATATATTAGTCAAGTAATAAGAATGATTAGAATTATAAGTTTTGTAAATGTAACTTCCTCTTACTGTTGAGAGTATATTTTTATGTATACAGTTAGTATTATCTCCAATTAAAAAATTCTAAACAAAGAGTTACTACCACAAATACTTCCAGTGTTTTGAAATTTATTGTTGATTACAGTTTGAAAGCACACTTTTAAAGTATTATCATGAATACTGAATTTACTGATGTTATTTGCAGTCTCTTTTTTTTTTTTTTTTATTAAAGGAATGAACTCATCATCTTAAATATATGCTTATGAGTCATTTTTCAGTAAATTACATTGACTACAGAATTTATTGGCAGTGATTTAGATGAAGGTACAAAGAATGCAGTATAATTTTGTGTCAGGTATTCAATAAAAACTTTTACATTTGAAGATACGTGGTTTTCATTTTTTTATGCATCAATGTCTGCAGAACATATCGGTTTGACTAAAAATCCAAGTAAACTATTTAATCAGAAATAATTGCAATGTAATCAACCTTTAACAATAAGCACTTAAAGCGATCACTTTTTCTCAATGCCTTAAGACTTTTAGATTCTGTAGATTGTTAAATTTTTATACCAATTTTGGTTATAAATTTCTCATTGAACTTAAATTTTGTAAATTCTTTCTAATGGTCCAAATTTTATTTTTAATTTTCTGAATAGAAACAGTTGCCCCCTACTATCACATCCATACAGCTTAAAATATAAAATTATCTATAATCATAGACATACAAATTATATATACAGTGTCTACCTCGTTTTCAGTAGAATTCTATCAGAATTGTAGACATCTGTTCAAGTTGCTATCCTATAGGCCCTAAAGCTGTGCGTATATGAATCATTTTATGCCAAAAGTTGCAAGTTGCTGATTCAATCAGGCATTCTAAATGGAGTGCTGCATGTTAGCTATTGAATTCAACTCAAAAAAAAAAAAATTTACCATAATTATTTTATCTGTGGGATGATTGACCATCATTGATTTATGTATTAGCCAGTATTAGTTTAATACCAGGCTATTTTCAAGAACAGAAAATAAATTAAGCTATTTTGAAGAGATTTTATTTTTATCAGAAGCCAAAACATTTTGCAAGGGTCTTAAGTATGACATTTAAAATGTCTTGTTTATTGTTAGTGAATAATTTTATTAATATTAATTCATCTATGTTCTAGGTAGAATCAAATCCAATTTTACAGATAACTCATAGAGGTCTACAATTTCTAAATATCAGTGGTGAATTTTAAGCCCTCAGAATGTGTAGATCCATAAAAACTTTTATTATCAAATTTTTTGATAATTTATGTCTTTTTCTGTGAGGTTTTTAAATTAAAATCTTGAAAAATTACCAGTGGAAAATAATTTATTTGGAATTAGAAATCAAGTTCTAAATTACTGTTTCTATGTAAGTTTCAATTTTAAGCTGCAGGTCCCACTGGTAACTTAATGATTGCAGCCTACCATGCAAGGGGCAGTTTACTGTACACTCTAATAATATCATGCCATATCATTGCAAATGTGATATATATTATGGTTATAAATGCAAATGAAACTAAACCGCAAACATCTATATTATAAACTACAATTCATGATACTTACAGCCGAAGCTGTAAGAGGTAATTTAACTATTGAAAGAAAATCAGAATAAATTAATTAAAATGTAGCTGTTATTTTGTAATAACTTTACAAACAATTATAAAGTATAAAAAATCTGTGGAAAAAAACAGAACATAAACTAAACATAATAGAATGTAACATAAATTATTGTAACTTGTTAAGTAGCAGTGAATGGTGTTATTTATTATTACAATTTTTTAATTATTCAAATAATCTAATTTAGGTACCAGTACAGGTTAAATATTTCATTAACATTTGAATTAAGTTAAATCAAACTTGTGTTCTGTATTTGTGTACTCGATTGTGTACTGATAACTTGTACTCGATTTGTGTTCTGTATTCAAACTTTATCAATCCATTTCTTCAGCTACAGATAGTATCTCTGATGGAACCTCATCTTCAGTATTAACATACTCACTGTTTCATCAACAGAAATTTCACCGTTTAGGTTCATGATTAGTTTGTCAACTTCAATATCCATAACATATTCTTTATGCCAATAGTCATTTTCAATTTCTTTCAATAACTTTCTTTTTTTCTTTTCAATAACTTTCTCGCAATATTTTAATCGCATACTAGCATCAGTAGTAGAAACTTTTTGTTCAACGAGGGCAGTAATATCTGTTGCTTTAAAAGTTAAGTTTCAATCTGCCACCCATTCTTTTATTATTCCCCAAATATGGATTTAAATCCGGGTGATACAAGAGGGCAGTCCAAGAACCATATGACATTTCAAATGTTATCGAGAGAATAAGTGACAACTGGATTTGATGCTTGTATTAACTGAAGTAATTCTCTTAATCATTGGTTTATGGGAGGAAATATTCTGTTTCTTTAGCAACTTCTGCAGTTCTGCTTTAAGAGTTCCATCTTGAAATTTTTTCCAATTTGCATCAACGATGTGGTGCTAATCGAGAACTACTACAGAGTTTTGTTTACATTTTCTCAAAAGTTTTTAAGAGACCCATTTTTCCTGCAGTTCATATTATTGTGGCAGTCGCTTGGTTTTGAGCTAGTGATGTATGCCCATAAGGCATTTGGAACAAACCTTTTCCTTCTGCATAAATTATGATGACCATTTTGCCTTAAGAAATCAGTGGATAGTCTCACTGCTGCCATCTTTCCATAATTTAGCAGGTTAGTGCGAAGTTAAAATATAACTTTCATCTAAATATATGGACTATTTTCTTGCTGAAATTTCTTAATTGATTTCAAATAAAAAATTCTCTTCATAGCCATATCATGTTTGTTTCTCTGTCAACAGTTTTCTGTTATTTGTTGTTTTCATCTGCTTCAATCCTAAATTGTGTAATATAGTCTTTTTAAACTTGTTTCTCCTCCTTGTCAACCCAGATCATTTTGAAATTTATTTTTAATTTTTTAACAGTAGATACTCTTTCATCTGTCAAGTAAAAATTGTGAACAATTCTTCTGACAGCTGAGGAATCGTAATTGTCAATCATTGTAACTGGCTTGCGATTTTTATCTGACATATAGAAAGTGTGACTCGCAATTTTCATTTGAAAACATGCTTTCAGCCTCCCTTTTTATACATGTTTTTGAACTAACAGATACACCAGTAGCTAACTACAACAAAGGTGAACTTGTTGCCAAGGTATAAGAAAACTGTCATTTGATTTATTAGATTTGTTAAACTTAGCTTCTTCCATAAATTTTAACACATTATATACAATTTCTTTGCTCTGTTCATGCAATTTTTTACTTTGCTTTTAATTACAGGTTTCATTGTTACCAAGACAATGTCACTAAAATACATTTTTTTCACATGAATACAATTACACTATTAGGCCATGTAACAAAAAGAAACTAAAATTAATTTTCAAAACTCATGCATTACAAACATAAAAAAAAGTTATCATTCTTAAAAAGATGTCACTTATAAATTTAAATTAAAAGCGCGTAAATAAATTTATTTATTTATTGTTTTATTTTTTGTTTAACCTCCGGACACCGTTAAGGTAAAGGTCTTCAGGGGATGAGATGAATGAATTGTAGCGTGTGTAAAAAACGCCATGCCTAACCAGGATTCGAACCCGGGAACTGTGGATGACAGGAATAAATTTATTGAACTTCCTTTGTTACAGTTCAGAAAATTGTGATCCTCCTGTCATGTATGAGGATACTAAATACTTTATTATCTATGTATTATTTATTATTATTTATAATAATTTTATTATTTGTGTGTTATATGTAATAATCTAAAGCCTACACATTTACTGTAATATGTGCTGGGTAACATCAATCATATTTTAAATATGCCGGCCTCTGTGGTGAGAGTGGTAGCGTCTCGGCCTTTCATCTGGAGGTCCCGGGTTCGAATCCCGGTCAGGCTTGGCATTTTTCACATACGCTACAATTCATTCATCTCATTCTCTGAAGATATACCTTAATGGTGGTTCCAGAGGTTAAAAAAAAAAATATTTTAAACATAACTTTAAATGCAAATGTAAATACAGTAATTTAATGATAATGTTATTGTAAATAAGATTTCATAATATTTTTGTAATAAAGATGTTTGTGGAACACACGCATCACAGCTCTTCAACCCCTGTGCAGTCCACTCACCATCACAGTGCCAATTGTCAGCTTGCAGTGCGGTTCCAATAATTCGAGTTAACTGTACAAAATATTTTTTCCCGAATTAGTCCACTGAATGCTTTTAAAAAATATTAAAACTACTATAAACAAAATTAATGGTATTGGTCGATAAAAAATTTGAATTAAGAAGTTCACAAATATTGTTGGTAATTATTTAATTAATTATCTTATCTGAAATATCTAACTTTCATGATAACATTTAATAGTTTACTCCTCTTTGGAATAGAAATATACCTACCTCTAATTATAAAACTAAAAATTTATACATAAACAGTGAAACGTCTACTGACAAATATTTCTAAACAGTAGACAGTTTTACAATTTCAGTCTATTAAATAGAGTTTCTTTCTTAATAAAATATTCAAAACAGAAGACAAATAAATATGTTGTAAAAAATAGTGTGTTTAATTTTTATTCTTGTTATAAAATAGTTGTACTGTATCTAATCAAACTTATTTCCTTTCTTGTTATGTGTTATGTTCTTATTTATCTATAGACATTCCCCATTCTTTGTCTATAGAAGATAGAGAATCTTTGTATTTGAAAATAGGTTTATTTTATGAGTCATTGTATACATTTAACTGTCAGTTTTTGTTTATTCAATACATGCCCTAATAATGCTAATTTCATGTAAAATACACATTAATATGTTTTATAAAGATTTAAAATTAAAATATTTTCATGAAGTAGAGTTTCTTAAAGGAAATACTATTTTTGGCACAAACAGTTTTACACAAATAATTTCTAGATTCTTAGTTGCAGCATAGAAACTAACATGTTTGTTAATATTAATGAAATGTTTGAATAAAAAGAGCGAAAATTCAGTACTTTTCGCTTCACAACAAAATGATGAAAATAGTGATTAGTTTATAGATAATGTTATAACAGAAATCCACCAAAGATTACATCTTGCACTAAAGGGATTCGACTTGTCCTGTTGTAAAGGAGCCTGTTAGTTGACTTATGATATAACAAAATTTTAGAACCTACTATAAACAAAGCAAAATATCTTGATAAGAACTCAAATTAAAATGATAATAGTTCATTCGTAATCATGATCCATTATTTATTGCTAAGATGATCAGACAAATTATATATTCCAAAATTATATGAAATTTCACATCAGAATACAAAACAATGGACTGGACACAAAATATATGATGATATAATGTTTATTTCTCATTTTAAAAAAAACATTATTCTCTGGAAAAATGAATACAAAATTGTAGCTGAATCAAATTGCAGTTTTATTTTTGTTAAAATTATATATAAAATGTTTATTTAAAAAAAAAATTGTTTTTATTAATTTAAATGTTTGTTTATAATTTGTTAATGTGTTTAATACTGCTTTTATTCTTATGCTTTTAATTTGTATTATCTTAAACTGATTTGATTGACTGAATAATAATGCATACTTTTATACACAATATTTTGTTATGGTTCTGACATATTATGGCTTGAACTGATAACATAGTAAGTAAACAATTTTACTTCAACTTACTGTACTGTATGTCAGATGATGCTTAATGTGTAGACTCACAGTCTTTGCCTGTTAGCTAATTCGTATTCATTAATTTTTTTATGGTAGTGTAATCATAAAGGTGATGATATATGTTAAAGTTTGACCATTTGTAAATCAGAAGTACTTCCAAATAGTAATTATATTTTCTAACTCCTAATAACATATACCATTCAAAAAGTTTATTATATATATATATATATAAATTATAAACCAAATTGATCCACCTAAGTACAGAAATAGATATACACTAAATAAGATGGCACTTATTTCATATTTTAATATTGTGTCATCTTATTTAATGTACATTTCTGTACTTTGGTGGATTAGTTTGGTTCATAATTTGTGTATTAGCACAGAGGAACATGGGTATTAATTTTAGAAAAAAAAATTGTATATATATATATATATATATATACACACTAATAATAATTACTAAAAATAATCATATATATATATATATAGAGCTGCATGGGTCACTCACTCACTCACTGACTGATTGACATTAATTCTAACCCATAAGT
>JAAAKQ030297188.1:0-10219 GCA_010016005.3 Zanna intricata
GTTAGGGCCCTTTACACCCTAACATATGACGAGTCTTACGGTGATTATTGATTAATTTAAAGAATGTGACGAGGGCTGTGACCATAGCAGTCGATGCCCATATAAAACCTAATTAAAAAAAAAAAAAATTACAATTCTTCCGACTTTGTTAACATTGTCATACTATTGAAGTATTATATGAATATTGAATTTAGAATCGTCTATCTTCAGTGATGAATTAGCACCCACAATTAGGAATTTATAATTAAAGAGGGTGTTAACGTTTAAACATTTAGTACGATACTCATTTAGAAATTGTTGTTAAGTTTGTAATGTGCGGTTTACGTAATAATGGAACTTTGTTAAAAGTGTTTTCAGAAAATTAAAGAGCCAGTTTTAATTCTATTATAATGGATAAGAATATATATAGTATTTCATGTTGTTCTTCTTATTGCTGCTTTTTTTTTACGATAAAAATTTTTAATTACAACGTTTTACGAATACTAGGAAAGAGGTTAGCTTGTGGGCAGCCTCGAAAATGTCACAAGGTTTATGTTCCACTGCACATGATTTTATTAAATTTTTTTGCCAATATAAATAAATAATTTTAATGAATTTTGTGTACTAACAACAATAAATTTTTTTAACAAAATGCTTCCAAATCCTGAAATTTTAATTGTGCCTTGAATTGTGATTTTTATAACTCCAATATTTTCTTTGTTTATCTCAAATATAATTTTAGATTAAATCCTTATCAAAAATTATAAATAGATCGAACGAATGAATCGTTTGAGAAGTATAAATTGTTTGAACGAATGAATCGTTTATTCGCAGCAGCCCGGCGTACGCTCTGTGTCAATAGCAGCTAAAATAAAAATGTGAGCACATTCAAAAACGAAAAAAAAGCCCGTGCACCTAACTTTTGTATGTCCTTTACAAAGTAAAAGAAATGTTGTGATTGCAAAAAATTTGGGTTTCATATTTCAATGAAAATATCCATTTTAACCATCCCTGAATCCATTTTGATTAGTTTTGGCCTGACGTATGTACGTTCTATGTACATATGTATCTCATATAACTCAAAAATAATTAGCTGCAGGATGTTTAAATTTTAGATTCAGACTGTTGATTGCAATCGACTGAACCAAAAGTGTCCAAAAAAGCCCTAAATCCCCAAGAAATTTGATTAGGAATTATTCTTAACTGCAGTAATAAGCCGTCATTGAGAGATTTTCAACGATATACCATAAGTGGTACTTATTTTCAATGGTTCCAGAGTTATAGCCAAATAAAATTTTAATTAATGAATTATTTGGATCTTACAAGGCACATCGGTTCGAATCACACTTCATCTCCTTTTTTTTTTTTTTTTAATTTAAATATATGATTCATAAATGTTTAGTAAGATTTAAAAATTTTACAACAAATTGTCACATGTAATTGAGTAGCCTTATAAAATTTTAGTAAATTGGTTTATCCAGTCAAAAGTTTTTAAGCTCCCAAAGCGCCAACATACGTACAGTACGCAGATTACCCCCAACTCGTTTTCTGGGGTCCCTGGCCCATGTAACATCGAGAAATCCTATAAAACTCATGCCTAATTTTTTTTTTTTTTGATGATTAACATACTTTCCTTCCGCCAATATCGCTCTAAGCTATGATGCCAGGAAAGTAAAATGATAAAAACAGCAGACGTTAGTTTATTTGAACCCTTTCTGTATTAATTTTCTTCTCAGTGGTAAATGAATACGTTGTTTTTATGTTTAGATTTGAGTCCCAACAACAATAATGAAGTTATGTTTATACCTTGAGTATTTAGCGCATTAATATGAAATGCGAGATAATTTTTTTTTTTTTCAATGAAAACTGACAGATAGTAGATTTAAATTTTTAAATATTTAAAAATATTCTTTAATTTTTTTTTTTTTTTTGTTAATACAATTTTTTTGGTAGTTTTGAGTTTTTTTAAATCGTTTTTGTTACTCTCTAAAAAGATTGATTTATTTTAAAGTTGTTTAAAACTTTTTATATTTTTTTGACTCGGTAAAATATTAAAATCTAGAGTAAAGTTTTTGTTTTTAAGTTAATATAAACGAATTTTTTTGTATGAGTTGTATTTAATGTAAGTCTGTTCAAATTTTAAATGTTTTTTTTTAATTATTAAATATTATCTGAAAAAATCTTACAGCAAACTGGAAAACCTTCCGCTAAAAAAAAAAGAGTAATTATAAATAAATTACAAAAATAAATAACGGTCGAATGCATTAAATACGGTAAAAACCTCCTCTAATAAAGCCAGTTAAAAATACTATTTGTATTTAGTATTATTCAACTTAGTATTTGTATTTATGAAGCAATAAACGGTCTTTCCAAGCTACAGGATCTCACCATCAGAAATTTAATTCTTTATCACCTTTATAATAATAAAAAACCAGCTATTTACTTTTATTTATATAGCGTCATTGTTGGATGTAAACGAGTAATTCTGTATTCTGCATTTAAATTTTTTATGTTCTACTTGTTTTATTTTTTCTCAAATTACATTTAAAAATAAAACCATACAAAAATTTGCGTTTATAAAACTCGTGATCTCTCTTTAATGTACATTCTTTTATTTACTTTTGATTTTCCTCGGGCAACTAGGTAATTTTTTCAACCAGAATATTAGATAGTTTTACTTTCATTTTATATATATTTTTTAATGTAATGTTACAAAAAAAAAAATTATTTAAAATTAATTTTAGGATCGATAGTAATTAAAAAGTTTTCATTATATTTTCTGTCATTAAGCCAACCTCCTTGTGAAATATTAGCATTTCCGTCCGTATCCGGAAGATATTAGGTTCGAATCCTCATCAAAACTTTTAACGATCTACGAAAAACTTTTTTTGCTGATGAATTAATTCACTACAGAAGCTTACAAAGAAGCTTTTTCGGGTGAATATGAAAATATAAATTTGTAGCGTACTGAAAATGCTATGCTTGACCGAAGGAATCAAACCCGGGACTTCTGAATGAAGGCCGAGACGCTACCACTCCGCCAGAAGATCCCTGTTTATCCTAAATAATAAAGATAAAAAAGCTAATGTAATAGTTGGTTTCAGCTGATTGTTACAATATGAATAAAATTAAAAAAATATAAATTTACTTAACAATAGGTATGAGAATTCTTTTAATAAAAAAAGATGTAAAATATAGTGATAAATAATGAATTATGTGAAAGTAAGTCAGTAATAAAAAAAATGTATACATACATTTCTTTATTAAGAAAATATATATTCTCAATAAATTGATTGCAAATTCATTGCTATCTGTGACCAATAATTTACTTTCACTATATTACAACCGATTATTTTTTGGTTGTGATTTCTAATCTCTATTGTATTCAGTACGGTTACGCAACGTCAGTTCTTATTTTTATTTTAAATTGTGTCTAGATGTTTACCCAATTAATTTATTTGTCGATTAAAAAATAAATAATATAAAAAACAATCGTTATGATGTATTCATATATTTAATTCAAAAATCCAAATTGAGAAATTAAAACGAAATAATTAAATCACCTAAAAATTTAATATAGTAAAAATAATTAAAATAAAACTTTATAAGAATTGAAGTGTAGCTTTTTTAAACTTAAAATTAATAATACTAGAATAATCTATTATATAACATGTACAGTGATATAAGTACGAAAACAGATCTAAATTTCGAAACTTTGGGATACTAAGAGGTAAAAAAAAGTGCCAATTTACATAGCTACAAAAATACAACTTATGGTATGCTTGAAATTTTTGTGCACTATCTTAGATCCGTTATACTGAATCAAATTTTTTTTTTACATAGAAAGACGGATATGTGATACATTATTGTAATGTAACACATAAGTGTTACATTATGAGAAAAACGTTAATCAAAACATTTTTCGCGATAAATGACTTCGTTTTTGAGTAAAAAGCAAAGTGGCAAAAAGAGAAAAATCACAATACTAATAATACGAGGAAATATTCCCTACAGTAATGTTTCTATTTCATATTACCTTAGGAACTACATTCAATAACAAACTTTAATAAATAACACTAATCATGCACAATAATTAATAATTTGTGACAATACCACAAATTAAGGGGATTTTTTTCTTTTTTTTTAACCTCCGGAACCACAGTTAAGTATTACATCAGAGGACGAATGATGTATAGTGTGTGTGAAAATGCCATGCCTGAGCGGGATTCGAACTCGGGACCTCCGGATGAAAGGCCGAGACGCTACCACTCGCGCCCCGAGGCCGGCTCAAATTAAAGGGCTGGGCAGCTGTTATTATTTATCACAACATTTAATTTAAAAATTTACTTGGATATTTTCGGTTCTAAAAATTCTTAGTATATTAAATGTTAAAATATATTATTCTGCAAGAAATTGGTCAAAATATTTCCCATTTATGGCTTGGCAGTGCACTAATCTTAAGTAATAACCGTTTTTAATTTATATCAAATTTGATTGTATACAAGGTTTGGCTATAGAATTACGGGACTAATTTTTTTTAGGACAAACAGCGCGAGTCTCAAGGTCAAGGTGCCACATTGTCGAATCATCTGACATCCCCTCTTTACATTCCAGCCTGTGTGACGACCGCAGCTTGCTCAATCGGGCCACAGCCTTCGCTTGTGTCGGATCGTGTACCTACCACTCGTCAGAAAAGTGGTAGGCGTATTTATAGAGCAATGTGTTAAGGTGAAATTTTTAGTGAAACTCGACAAGTCCGCAACAGAGATCTATTCTCTCTTACTAGAATTGTACGGTGATGAGTGTATGTCATGTGTACGAGTTTTTCAGTGGCATAAACGGTTCAAAGAAGGACGAGAAGAAATCGAAGATGATCCACGTCAAGGACGTCCTTCCGCTTCGAAAACGGACGTAAACATTGAAAAAATAGGCAATCTCATCCATCCTGAAGGTCTGAAGATCAGTGAATAAGGAGTATTATCTTGAGGTTCTGACTACTCTCCGTGAGCGAGTAAGAAGAAAGCGAACCTGAGTTGTGGGAGAAAAAATAATGGATTCTTCATCAGGACAATGCCCCAGCCCATACTGCACCGACTGTTAAGTCGTTTTTTGCTAAGCATGGTGGGATCCCGGTGCCAGAACATCCACCCTACACACCAGACCTAACCTCGTGTTACTTTTTTGTGTTCCCGAAATTGAAGGAAGCGTTGAAAGTAACTAGGTTTAAGACAGTTGAACCTGTAAAAGAAAAAGTGATGGAGACCATGAACATGATTTCAAAAAATTACCTGAAACGCTGTTTTGAACAATGGAAAATTCGAATGGAGCATTATATGGATCATGGAGAAGAGTATATTGAAGGGGATAATGTGAAAGTTGTTAAGGAAAAAAAATTTTAAAGCAAAAATCCTGTTATTTTCTAGTCACACCTCGTACGTACAGATTCTCTAATTATAAGACCTTTTCAAGCTCTCCATGTTTACTGGTTGGTTTTGTATATATTATGTTTTCATTACTTACAACTAATAAAATGGAATTCATTTATCGAGAAACGTATCGTATAATTTTACATTAAAATTATGTATTATTATTTCCACTTTCTGATTTAAAGTTCTATTCAGTATGGCAAATCCATGATGGTGGAAAAAATTTCAAATACATCATAAAATTGTAATTTTTTAACTATGTATCTTCTTTCCCTTATTATCCCTTAATTTTTAAATATGAAGCTGTTTCCATACTTATATAGCATTCTGTACTTTACTTTTATTTCTATTTAAAATAGAAGTAACTTACGTATTATTCGTATATGCCACTCATATGAAAACAAGCAGTTCGTACGAAATACAAAAGGCAAGAAATCTGCCTCTTGATAAAATAAGAAAGAAATGCTGGGAAACTACTATTTTATAGTAGTTCA
This sequence comes from Zanna intricata, assembly GCA_010016005.3. NCBI lineage: Eukaryota > Metazoa > Arthropoda > Insecta > Hemiptera > Fulgoridae > Zanna > Zanna intricata. Next base: position 5,900 of record JAAAKQ030297188.1, read on the forward strand.
AATAAATTTATGGTGTTTGATATGAAAGAATATGCTTCTGTTTTTACCTTAAATTTTGTTATTAATTATCTCGTAAAAATACATAAGGTGATTTTCGGCTTTATATATATATATATATATATATATATTTTTTTTTTTGTCAACCTACGAGTAGATAAAAAACCAATCATCATTCTTCACTTTTGAAAAAAATTCCTTTTAACGTTTATGACTAATATTGGTATTCATTTGTTAGTGGAAATTAATAATAAATCAAAAGTTAAAAGTTTTAATAAATATCGTTTTTATGGTTTATATTATTAGTATTATCGTAGAAAAATTAAAAACAATAACTTTTCTTCAAAAAAGTGTTAAATAACTACTTTAAAAAAACCACTACATCTCGTATATAAAAATAATGCATTTATATGTACATAAAAATAAGATGAACATACATTTTAATAAAATGAGTCGAACTATAATTTGAGGATAGAAATATTTTACCAAAATTTTATTTTTAGTAAATTGTTATAAAAATTAATACAAATACTTATTAAATAAAATTTTATAGATAAATTAAATTTATTTATGAAAAAGAAAAGTCAATATATTTTATCTAAACTACTAATATTAAATTTCTATGATTAATTATCAAAATAAATACTCTATTTTTTATTATGATTATTAATAATTATCTTGAAAATTTAATAAGTTAATAACTTTAAAAAAAAATGCACAAATAACGCACAAATAATTTTCAGGAAAACAAAGTATATTTAACGAAACTGAAATTGATATTGAAACTAAAATCTATTAAAATATTTCCTATAATAAACGTGTTGATTGTAAAATTATTATTTTACTTTCAATAACATTATGATATTTAAAATGAGTCAAAACCTTTTTTTTTAAATAAAAAAATATACATATATACATATATATATATTACAAAACATTGTAACACAAAAGTATTTCCTAAATAATAAATAATTAACGGAAAAATTTCCCTCATTTTTGTTTAAAATTTTATTTATATATTCATTCATTTGTAGCCATCTAGTGGTCTATTGGTTAACTCGTCGAGGCAAATGAGTTGGTTAAAAGCTGATTTTCGAAGTTGAAGGTTCTCAGATTCGAACCCTTGTGAAATGTAATACGGATTTGAATACTGGACAGTGGATAGCGGTGTACTTTGGTAGTCGGAGTTTAATTAATTACACATCTCAGGAATGGTTGGCTTTAGTCTATACAATACTACATCTCAGTTATTATGTGATATACATATCATCCTCATCTAATCGGGCCAGGGTGGGGTTGCTCATTGTTCGCAACTTGAGCAGACTGCAACGTACACATTAGGAAAAAAAGGGAAATAATTTGCTTGATTTCTTTTTGAATTTCACTAACTACACTGTTATTCTACTGTTAAATTGTAGTCAGGCAGATAAATCATTTTTTTGCAAAACAAGATCTTAAAGTAACTAAAAACACAATATTTAATAGCGGGTTAGCTTCTTTGTGCATAACAATAATTAGAAATTATTTTAAAACTCAAAATTTTGTTCATCAGCCGAGTTATCTCTATGATTATTGGTTTAAGGTTTATTCTGTCTTCATCTTTTCTGGGAATCGTTTTCTCTACCCAATATACAAAATAAACATGCACACAGTCATGATGGGCGGTCTGGATTTGGAGCTTTGATGATTTAAATATTTTTAAAGCACACGGGTGATTCAAAAAGAACTTCACAAATTTAAAATAAATGAAAATTTATTGAGATAACTTAAATATTTGGTTGTGGTCTCATTTCATAGAAACATACATCAAGTTTCACTTAACATTCACTTTGGTTCGATATGGTTTTGTTTGATATGCATTTGTAATGTGACATTCACCCCAACTGAAGTCGATCTCATTCCAGATTGTGACCAGCAAGTCGAGTGTTTCCTTTGCAGCTGCAGTGGTAATTTGAATAGTTAGTTCAGGGTAAACTCTTGTAAGCGAAATGGCCATGCAATTAGATCTTCACGACCAATCCACCGACCTGGGAATCGAGTACGAGTATCACAAAAATCTCGGATTTCTAACCGGTAGTGAGGTGGTGTCCGTCTTGCTGATACTAATGGTGTCCATCTTGGTCATCATCGTCCAACTGAGAATTAAAAAATTTTGAAGCATAAAATCATCGTATCGATAATTTTGAAGCATAAATGGTATCGTTTTCAGATAAACGATACTATTTATGGTTGCTTCCTGGAAGAAGTAAGGGCCTTACAGTCTTTATTTGCTTAGGACACAAAAAATGTTGACTTTAAGGCTATCAAGAATGTACTCCAAAGTGTCATGAGGGAGTTTGCTACCCCATATTCTGCATTGATGGGTGTTCACCTTGCCTCTGATGTGAAACTTCAATTCATCACTAAAATTAACGTTGTCTAAAAAAGTATGGTTGTCGGAAATTCTATTCATCATTTCCACACAAAACTGCTGCCGAGCAACTTTATCGTCACCTGTAATGTGTTGAACCACTATTCGATTGTGTGGTTTCAAGTGCAATGCAATTTTTCACGTAATATCCGCTAAACAGTCGTTTGTGAAATGCCAATCTTCCCTGAGCACGTCGAGTTGATTTCTTCGGACTACGTGCAAAGATTTCTCTGAGTTGTACCACAGTAGCTTTAGGGACGCCTGGGCACCCTAGTAATTTGTGAAATCATATGCTTTTAAAGTTTTGAAGTCGTTTTTAGTCACCCGACCTAAGTTTTCGCTTTCTTTAGGCATTCTTTAAAATGAAAACTGTTTGTAATATTCGTATTGTACTTCTATTTTTTTTTTAATTTTAGTTTTTGTTTTATAATGTTATGTAAATACTTTTTATTTGTTATTATTAATGGTTTATTTTTTACACTTTTACATATTTTTTATTTATATTTTTCCGTAATGTTTATTAATTCATATAAAAATTATGTAAAAGGTAAAAAATAAAAAAATATTAATAACAGCAAAAAAAGTACAATGTAGAACCTATAAAAGAAAGACTAAAATTAAAATATAAGAGTAAAATACGAGTAATACAAACAGCTGTTGTCCTTTTAAGCAATCCTTATAGAAAGTGTAAGCTTAATCTTAGTAGTTAAAAAACATCTAAATCATCAAAGCATCAAATTCAAACCGCCCACTACGACTTAGTACATGCTTTATTTATAGAAGATAAAACAAATCTAAAGAAAGTTTATGACGACATTATTCTTAAATCAATAACCATAGAGATAACTCGGCTGATGACAAAATCCTGAGTCTAAAAATGAAAAGTAAAGTCTAAGTAACTAAAGCAGTTTAACTAAACATAGTCTAAAAGTTAAATAAAATAAACTTATTTATTTAAAAAATATACAAAAGTTAAATTAATATTATTTCTACATATTCCAATTTATACATATATATATATATATATATATATATATATATATATATATATTATCTACATATTTCATGGTAATAATATATTATTTAATGTCATTGTAATAATATGTTATTTTTTAGTAATAAGATATTTTCCAGGGTTCTTAGCCACACAAACTACGTAAATTCAGTTTCCCTCAGCAAGCCAAGCTGAAAATTCAAACTGCAGGATACGTTGGTGAAATACATATTTACAAGACATAAGAACAATTGAAAAAAACTTTTATGTACTAGTAAGTGTTCCATAAAAATCTGATACCACATTACTTCCTTGTACGCCTGTTAAATTACATATACATATTTTAAAAATATGAAAAGTACATAAAATTTTATTTCATTAATAATGTCTGACATTTTTTCGTATATATATATATATATATATATATATATATATATATATATACATATAATTGTTATTATTGAAGTATTATTTATCGTAAAAACTGTTTTTACAATATTAATTAAAATATTTATATTAATTTGATAATATAAATTATATTAATATTAATAGTATTAATATTTTTCAATATTAATTTTTTTGAGCCAGTATCTCTATAGGCTGGGGAAGATAGTAATTTTTTGGAGTAAATTTTTTCAAATTTTTGCAAAGAGTTTAATGTTTTTTTTCAAAATGTTTCACATTTTATATTAACCTCAGTACATGCATGCATGATACTTACCTTATCATTTTTCAAAAACTTTGCAATAGAATTCACCCCATTAAAAAACATCGAAAAAAGCTGTATTTTATTGATTGCATATTTTTTAAAAGAATTTTTTATGTCTTTCTAGGTATAATAATATGGCCGGCCTCCGTGGCCGAGTGGTAGCATCTCGGTCTTTCATCCGGAGGTCCCGGGTTCGAATCCCGGTCAGGC
>JAAAKQ030297199.1:0-10219 GCA_010016005.3 Zanna intricata
ACACACACACATACACACACTCATAAGGGCGTTTCAAGGGGGGGTTGGCATAACAATATTAGACAATACTTCTTACTACTTGGGAAATCATAATCATCCTTAATGAAAAACTTTATTTCCAAAATAATTTACTGAAATCACCATTATTGGGCAACATAAATGAAACTGAATTAGGGGCACTGGAAAGTTCGGCTGTAATTTTCAACTGCGTTAGATTTGTAGTATTCTAGGTATGACATAATGACATATCATAAAATTCTTGTTGTTTAATCCTCTCTTACTGATTACTTGGCCTCTTCAACAACTAGTGAGGGACTGTTTCCCTCTTTTAGGGATCATTCTTTAGTAATATGAAAATGTCCTATTGTTATTTTTTTTTTAATATATTGTTTTTTGTAATTAATCCATTGGAATTTTTTGTATTATGTATATATATATATGTGTGTGTGTGTGTGTGTGTGTGTGTGTGTGTGTGTATATGTGTATGTGCACGCACATATACTGGTAATAACTAGTAACCAGAGTGGTTATCTTTCTATTTAGCCTCTTCTGTCACAGAATAGAATTTTTTTTACAGAATTTTAACCTGTTCTGATTAAAATCATCTCTTACTTGAAATCCATCTGTTATTTGGAAAAATACATTTAGTTTTTTAGTTTATGTATTCATAAATCCTAATTTCTAAATTGGTTTCAGGTTTCACCTTATAATTCTAAAAATTTGCTAATTTTTCTATGATGATTTAACTATTACAAAATCTAACAATAACTTGCTTGTGTCCACTTTAAATTATCTAGCCTATTGTTCTTATGTACATTTTTAACTGAAGAACCTTTAAAATTTATGTGTTTTACGGTTACAGTACTTTCTGCTGACCTCTTCTTGAGGATCTCCTCTCCTGATGAACCTATAAAAAGATTATTTTACCTCGTACAAATAATATTATCATTTATCCGGTAATACTTTACTAAAGAGAATATTATTATTCTTCATTGCAAAATTCTAGGAAAATGGGTTATCAGAAACCTTTTCTACTGCCATCAGATTTGAAAAAGTGACCTAATGTTAATTTAGGTGTTTTTGTTCATTCACTGTTAACCACTGACTAATTATCATCCTCAATAACGATTAGGGATCTGCTTTAAGTACAGCTTCCCCCTTTTACGAATCATTTATTTCGTATTTGTTATCCACATATGTCCTCCTATTAGCATCTACAACACTGAAACTGGTTTCTCTATGGAACGGCTGTTATCTCACTAAAAATAGGTTTTATTGTCGGTGAATGATCCTCATCTATTTATTGAGAGATTGTTATACCACGTTCTATAACAGAAAAAAATTTGATTTTCGTTTGTTTGTTGAAAATGATTTTATTTCGGTTCAATACCAGCTTTAATTTCAGTCACATTTCGGGTGAGTCTTAATAATCTGATGCCAACAGTTTCTGAAATAATGTCATTAATTAAACTCCAGAAACAAATGTGCGTTACCAATACCTTTGTTCAAATCAACTACAAGTTAAAGTGTTTGATAGGTGAAAAATTTGGTTTTGTTTACTGGAAAAACCAAATCCTTATTTTTCAGAAGGAAACAATACAGTATTTTATAATAGTATATTTTTTAATAATTAGTTAATAATAGTTAATAGTATATTTAAATATATTTAATAGTTAATATTTTAATTATAGTTAATATTTTACAATTCCTAAATTATATTTAGGTAATTAATAGCAAGTACAGTTGGAAAGTGATGATAAATCACTGTTGTATCGCCTGTCTAATCGAGCTGAATTCAGTTTTATGCAATGTATGCGGGGTTCACAGAAATACAAGTTGAATTTTTCCAGCAAACGACACCTTAATTTTGTTTAGTTTACAGAATACTACAAATTAATTACTGGTCAAGAGCTTTGTACGCAATTACTTAGGTAATTATTAAGGATAATTACTTAATAATACATTAAACATGATTTTCAAAATATTTAACTGATTTTCTGATATCTTTATATAATTACATAATTCAGAACATTTATCAACAACGGAATCAATATGTGTGATATATATTCATTAAATATTTTTCCCAAATATATTTTTTTTTACAGTTAATTTGTTTACCTTATTAGGATAATGCAAAAACGTGTAAAGGTTATAAAACAAAGTAAGGAGAAGAAAAGGGTAGAAAATAAAGTAGAATAGAAAATATTAACGCACTTAGTTACGGAGGTGGATAATGCAAAATGATGTCTCCGTTGAAAATACTAACAGCGTTCTTCATCTTATTCATCTTCATCATTGTGACGTCACCATTCATTATTACGTCAGGTTACGGTTCATTACGTGTCGTACAATCAAATTACTTTCCTTCAACTATACCTCGTCAGTTTCTCTTTTCCATCTTTTTTCTCTAGCCGTGCAAGAATTTTTATTAACAAATTAAAGTAATAATAATCGACTTCATTAGAAAAAAGGAAAAAAAATAGGGGATTAAGATCTTAACCAGGTTACTTTCTTTTCAAGAATATTAATAATAATATAGCCGGAGTACTCTTGCAACAGTAAGAAAATAAAGTAAGCTATTTTTACGTACTTTTACATTTTACCATTTGACATTATTAAATGTTATTCACCAACATCCGTTTGAACAATATAAGTATTAAAACAAGTTTCATTTTTTTAAAAGTAGTTTATTAATATAATTATTTCCTTACACAAATATAGAACAGTACGTATTTATAGTAACTCAGTTAATATTAAAATTAAGTATCAAGAACGGTTTTATATTTTTAGATACACTTTAGTCTTTCTTTTTTTCAGTTATACTCGTAAATACGTCTATATGATTATCCATAATGTACGAGTTAATCTAGACAATTCAGAAAGAAACAGTTTATTTACGTTATAACTTAGTTCAAAATTTCAAGATCTTATTCAGTTCTTCCTAAATTCTGAATCTTGTTTTCCTTCTTTTTTTCAGTTCATTTATAATCTGATTATTTATACAACACGTAAATATATTATATCAACTACCTGTACGCTTAAATAAATATAAATTATTTATTTATTTTTATTACCATAAACATATTAAGTAATGAATGTAAAGTCAAATTCATATTTCAAAGAAAGAGTTTAGATTATAAAAAAAAAATCAAAAAATCTAAAAAATTACAAAATAATTAATAAAAAAACAACAAATTATAATATTACCATTTAGAGGAGATAGTTTTTGAACAGTTATTTCCTCTAACGTCTTTCTAGTGTTTATGTTATTAATGTTGACTTTTATTGTTTATGCAAGTTTGGAATTTGTGTTCCAACCGAACCGATTATATTTTAACGCTGCACGGCTCTTCGATACTGATCTCAGTCATCATTCTGTTAATGGGCCTTGAAAAGAAAGCTACTCTCTATATCTATATATTAAACAAATTAAATCAAAATGAATGTAGACCATTTTGATCGGTAAGGTACGTATCCCAACACAAAAGCTTCTATTATTCCAAGAGAAGATTAATGATGTGTAACAAAAAATTGCAACTACCCAAATTGCTATCCAATTTAATTCACTTAAAAAAAAAATTTAATTTTCATTTAAGAATCGTAAAACTTAGTATTGAGTATTTCGAAATCAAAGTAACTGATTTTAAAATATGATAAATGTTTATTAAAAATTTCATTAAAACGTCAATGTTTGTGTAATTATTTTGAAATTAGATATGCATTTTCAAATGCATATTATTACAACTTGTTTATTATCAGATTATTCTCAGTTTTTGTTTATCTGAATTTTTCTTTTGAGGTCATAACAGATTTCAAGCCTAATTACCAAGGCAATTAGCGTCATGTATGTATTGTGGCTTCATTATTCATTTGATAAAACAACCACACTTGCATCCGGTGCAGAAAATAAATAATTTCTACTTAACGGATATCCTTCTTTTTGTACTTTTTTTTAAACAATTTATGAATTTAATTAAATTTTTGTTCAAATTTCCTTTTCGAAAAATAATAAAGTTAAATTAGTTTATTTACTGTATTTTACTAATTAAGGAAATATTTTATTTATTGTAATATTTTATTGTTTAGTTGCAAAATTCTTTTTATCCTGTATTATATAGTAGGTAAATTAATCAAGGATTTACAGGGCACTAAGTGCTTTAAGGGTCATATTAACTCTGTTATTTGCAAGTAGATTACGAAGGATTCGCTCACTATTTGACCCGTGTACCGATTCGGATAATGCTCGCATTAATTACTAGCTGTAATCCTTACAAGACCATAAACTTACATACACGACACAAGTAAATAGTGTTGTATAATTATTAGCGAAACAAGTACTCTAAGAGGAGTAATTATTTACAAAGCGTAATTTTTATGATTCTTATTATAATTTTCTATTCATTTCCTGACCGTATGAATTAAAATGTATTTCTAGTAAGTAGCTAGAAATACACTTTTGGTGTAATACTGTTCGTAGGGAACAGTTAAAGATATATTTAGGCGGGAATTTATTTAGCCTACATAAGCTAGATTGTAAATGTTGTTTGTCTATGTGTATATATATATATATACACATATATAGATATGTGTACACATATATACACACACATATATATATATATATATATATATATGTGTGTGTGTGCGTGTGTATTTTGTATATGTTTGTTGTTGTGTATACATGTGTGTTTTATGTGTAAATAATTCTTTTGAAGCTCTATTTATGTACTGAACTAAGTATTACGGATGAACTTAAATCAATGATGCTAAATTTAATACAATTAATTTGGTATAATTAATAGTGTTAGTTCAATTTTCAATTTATATCCTTTAATTGGATTACTGTTTTATAATTATTGCAATTAAGAATAACTATTTATAATTAGTTAAAAGTACGGATTTAAAAATAAATTTCATCACTCGGTTTTTCGAGTTTGTTTCTATTCTGAAACAAACTTGAATTTATGCGCTGCACAGAAATTAAGTTTTTGAATAGAAAGAAATAATTAATTAATAATAATACCTTTATTATCAAATTTATTATTATCTAATTTTTTTAAATGAGCGAAATGTTTTAATAATTTTTATAGGAAAATTATCTTATTTTAACAGTAGCTTCAATTACAATCATTGTTTTCTGTTTAGGTCCTATGTAAAAAAATTACTGCAATACTTAGAACTCTTAGGTTCTAAGGTTTAAAAATATCAATGACTTGTAAAGTAGAGTTCTTTTTGAAAAAAATTCTCTAAATTACACGTTATATGAAATTTATATACTCAGTGTAAACAAAAGTTAACTCTTGATAAAGGACAAATGTAGTTTACAAATAAATAAGTAGCATAGTAATTACTCTTTGTCGACTTCAATGAACACGTCGCTTGCGCCGGCCACTTCATTGCCAACAGTTACAATACATTTACTTAACGTCTAATAAAGTTGAAAAATTTTTTATAGCTTATTTTTTATTTTTCTTTAATAAGTTCTTTATTTTTCCTAATTACTTCGGATACATTTAGTATTTTTAATAATATTGTTATATTAATAATTTTATATTTTCAATTGGTTGATTGGCGATTCAGCTTAGTCGATTTCTATAGATCATCATAAGCGGAATGAATATATTTAATGAAATAATAAATATTATTGACTTTAATGATTTAAATCAATAAAGGTAAGGTAGTGCACCTCAAAGGTAGCTAGCTATTTCAGTGGTAGGGCACCTCTGAGATAGCTAAGGAAGATAAACATTTAAGGGGGAGGGCGCCTAAGATAAAGTGGCCCTACCATTTTGACAACAGGCGAAAATTTTATTTTTATTAAATTATAATTTAATTTAACTTTTAAAATAACAATACATTTATATATAATAGATTTTTTTAAATTTATGTAACTTTAAATTGTGATCCTAAGTATTCACCGAGTGTCACGAAGAGTTGTAATACAGACTGTTTTTTTTTATGAAAGAAAAGGTTTATGTAAACAAGCCACTAAATTTAGAAAAGCTAACAACACGCGAGCTGAAATAGCAACAATACTGGAAGAAATATTAGTCTTAACTACCGCAAAATATGTTAAAAAGAGCCTGGATTTGTGAACGATTCAGAGCTTAGTATTTAAAATATTATTTTCAAAACACAATTCAGTATATCATGTTTTGGTTAAATTTTAATTTATAAACAAAAAAATTAGTTTGAATTAATTTGAAATGTTTTATTAAAATTAAAATTTGTGAAGTTACGTTTAGCTTACCCAATATAAAATTATTTAAAAGAAAGTTAAAGATTATTTACAATATTAAAGTTTGTCAGGTAATTCATAAATAATTTTCATAAGTGTATCATCCCAAGAAATAAGTTTAAAAAATTACAAACGACACAGGAGATAGTCTTAGATGTACATCTTTCAACTATTACCTAAATAAAAAAACAAATTTATTTTTTGAAAGTACGTGCAATTGTAAAGGAGTTGTAACAATTTACATCTACAGAGAATAATACGAAGTAATCTTTTGACTGAATACGCAAATTTCATTAAGCCACCGAAAATAGTAAGTACAGGAATTCTCGAATTCAGTCATAGCAGTCACAAAGTGTCAAAGAACGCCTGGAATAAGAATGAAAGCAGTTTATGATATTTATTAATTAAAGCGCGGAATGTACACAGATGTATCTTACCGAATTGCAATTGCTGTACACTCCTAATGCTAATGAAGATTATTTTATACTAATTATTGTTATATTAAAATAGGTACTACCAGGGAGTTAAACCAGATTTCATCAGTTAAAAAAAAAATAGTAAGAAATTTATTTTAATAAGATGACATTTTTTAACCTCCGTGAGTTAGATTTCTCAGTAAACAAGGATCATATTATTACTGTTTTTTCCTGAAGTGGTATTAAGTTTTCGTGAAGTAATATTTTAATCCTGATAATGTATGCAATTTTCGTAATTACTGTAAATGAAATTTCAGATATTATGATATTGTAGCAATAAATATGTTTCACATGCATACTTATCACATACTTCCAAGCTGGATTCCAGGATAATGAGACCATCGTTACGAAGGATAAATTGATGCTCTGTCAGCTACTGAATTTAGCATAGACGATACGAGTAGAGATGCACCAAGTGATGGCTGGTTAACGTTCCTCTCAGGAGAATTATCCATCACAAACTGATATAGAAAATTAATTCAGTAAAAGTATACAAGATAAATACACAATTTCTTTTAATATTAACATCAATAGTTCCATCGTTTCTATAAATCGCTTCTTTGTCATCGAAAAACAAAATTCGAAGATCAGTGTAATCAGTTAGACGTAATCGACCGTCTAACATGTTTTTAATACAGACTATGTCTGTTATGTTGATAGAGCTTGCTTGTAAACAAGAATACTGAGTTCCCTAATCTTTTTGAAATAAAACATCCGGTGAAGATAAGAAACTGTTAAATAATATTGATTCTCTCAAGTTTCCTATTCATTTCCTAATGCAGTTGAACTGGAAAATGAATTTTTCATTACAGTATAAAATTCAGTGTTACGTAATACGTATTCAATTTATAACATATGAAAACATCGATCGAAGTATAAAATACAACTTCATTTTACTTTATTCCAGTTAATATATGGCTTAGGGTACCTAATTTCTAATTATTAAAACCATGTTACATTATACAGAATAATTCAGGAGAAAGTGGGAATAATTTGGGACTGATTTTAGAGCTTAAAATAAGGAAGAAAGTTATACAAACATGTGTCAGAAAATGCTTTGTTTATTGAGTTACGGCTAGTTGAAAATTTCGCTCGGATTTCAGTTCAAACGGTAAAATGAGGTCATATTGAAATTTTTAAGTCGTTATACGAGGGATAAACTCTTATGACATACCTTTCTTGACCTGAAAAATCAAATATAGTGGTTCCAGAACTGCATCTCTTAACAGCTTTCTTGGTATCCAACGTAAAGCAGAAAAATTTGGTAACAAAAAAAACGTTTTTTAGGTTGAAGTATGATAACTTTGTTAAACGATTAATACATGCGTAACTTTTATTTTCAGAACTTGTAGAGAATTTAATTATAAGAAAATTGATGTAATAAAATCTAAATCTAAAGAAATCAACCCTAATTATTAAAAAATAAAACGAACAAAAGTTAAGAAAAAATATTAGGAATTTATAAAAATTAAAACACCTGTTTTTAGAATAATAAATTTAGACCTTTGAAAAATTAGCCAGGAAACGCTTATAGTCTTTATGCTTCGAAATTAATTTGAATTCTATTAATTATTGTCATAAAGTTGTAGTTACATATTAATAATAAACATCAGGCGTTTTAAGTTGTTTTTAACTTAATTTTGTTCGTGTTTAATTACTTTTGAGAATCGAATAATGTAGTATTTTTGTATTGTATTCTAAACTATACATACTTTTATCAAAACGAATCTATATTTAAAAAGTGAAATTAAGTTTTGAATTATTTGTTTTGAATGATGCAGCGTCACTTCACTCATTCAGTATATGCTGATGTGATTTTTGTGCACAAATTTAGCGATGCTAGTACGTCAGCTGCAGGGGTAGAATAGCAACGTAGTATCCTGAACGAGAAGTTCCAAATTCTAAAGTATACTTTAGAATTTTTAATAATCTTTGTGAGAATGGTACACTTTCCAGCGCTTATGTATCATCTGAACGTCAACCGATGGGTGATGAAAGGGAAAACAAATATTCCGAAGACAATTAAAGATGTATTATACCGGTAAATTAGCAGTAATAAAGTATTGTACGCAGTAAATAGGAAGTTATCAAACAACAGGACGTTGAAGCTCCAGAGAATGATATGAAATTTAAGAAAAATATTCCTAATAATTCTAAATAAAACCTTTGAATCTTTGCAATTGCCTATTTGATCGATGTAGGTGGTACTCCGGAAGGTTTTAGAAAGTTTGAAAAAGACATGTTCGAATTTTGAAAAGGGCGAGCCATATTACAAGGGGATATCTTTTTGTAATACAATCGGAAAGCGTGTTATTTATCTCCTACTAAATATACTTCAACAAAAACTTACAAGATGGCTAAAAAAACGCTGTGTTGATGCTACTTACCAGACGTAAAAATTGAATTTCATAGTTTTCAGCATAATGCCGGCCTCCGTGGCCGAGTGGTAAGGTCTCGGCCTTTCATCCGGAGGTCCCGGGTTCGAATCCCGGTCAGGCATGGCATTTTTCACACACCCTACAATTCATTCATTTCATCCCTCTGAAGATATACTTAATTGTGGTTCCGAAAAAGGTTAAAAAAAAAAAAAAGAAAAAAGAAAAGTTTTCAGCATAATATACGCGTGACAACAATATACGTATAATACAATACAACAATATAAAATACAAACAATATACGTATAATAACAATATACGTAATGAATTAAGGTAATAAAAATATAGAAAATTAATAAAAGACCATTCGATAAAAGAAAATCTTAACCTTATACGATTTTCTGCATTATTAATCTTGACAATAAGCTTAATTAACAATCGTAATAGTATTATTTCTTTTGACAAATGTGCTTTAAATCTGTAGTAAAACCAGAAAATTAAGTCACTTTATCCGAATGTAAAAAGCTTCGCCAATAAAAAAATAACCCATAAAAAAGTAACAAAAAATACAAAAAAAGTATTTCAAAAGGAATTTTTACGTTTGTGTGTTGTGCTTTTATTTTGAAAGTTACTGCAGAACTGAATGGAAGAGAAGTATGTGTGATTAAAGTATGTACATGATTAAAAATAAAAGTGAATTAAAATGTTAATTTAACATATGTTGTTAATTAATCTAATTACAGGTTTTTAGGTTTTAATTAATTTAATTATTATTATTATTACTTTTTTTAACAGACACTATTGATTCTATGTGTCAGGTAGACCTGATGACATTGTGGTAATTAAATTAAAACTACAACTAATCAGAGAATAATTAGGAAAAGGTAGTAAATGCATATAAATGTGAAAGATGATTTAATTTTATACTTTTCTATACATTTTTCTTACTTTAAAAAAAAGAAATCTTCGGGTCGGATTTTCTTAACATATACAAAGGAGACTTAGAGGGAATTACTCACCACCTTCGTATGGATAATTTTTACCAATCATCGCCGTCGTGGTGTGCCCCTCCTTTCATTCCGCAGTATAATCTCCTTGATGTTATCTGGGAAAAGCACGCAGAATTCCTT
>JAAAKQ030297221.1:0-10219 GCA_010016005.3 Zanna intricata
GTGGTTAATTGAAACCCAACCACCAAAGAACACCGGTATCCACGATCTAGTATTCAAATCGGTATAAAAATTTTTATATCTTTACTGGGACTTGAACCTTAAAACTCTCGACTTCGAAATCAGCTGATTTGCGATGTCGCGTTAACGTAGTTTTTTACCTATGACCCGGAAACTAAACACCAGTCAATGCACTGGAAGAGCCTGCATTTACCAAGAATGAAAAAAGCTTGAATGTCCAAATTTAAATTCAAAGCCTATGATGATTGTTTTTTTTTGACATCTGTCCAATTCTGTATGTAAATTGGGTGCCTGAAGGTCAAACAGTGAATAAGGAATACTATCTTGAAGTTCTAACTACTCTCCGTGAGCAAGTAAGAAGAAAGTGACCTGAGTTGTGGAAGAACAAATCATGGATTCTTCATCAGGATAACACTCCAGCCCGCACTGCACTGATTGTTAAGTCATTTTTGGCTAAGCATGGGATCTCTGTGCTAGAACATCCACCCTACTCACCTGTCCTAGTCCTGTGTGACTTTTTTATGTTCCTAAAAGTGAAAGAAGCAAAGTGAAAAAGGAACTAGGTTTGAGACAGTTGAAGCTGTGAAAGAAAAAGCGAAGGAGACCACAAACAAGATTTTAGAAAATGACGCGAAACATTGTTTGAACAATGGAAAATTTGAATGGAGAAGTTGACTTTGCTTGTTTGTTTAGTCATGCTGTCATTTTTGTTCTCTTTATTTTAATTGTGCATTTTGTTTATTTTTTTTTATAGATAAAATATCATTTATTCAGATGTAAAACAGGACAATAGAATTCAATTAAATACTGTGTTCATATGAATTTTGGAAGATTACCAAAATCTCTATGCTTCAAACTGTTAATTTAATGTTTCATTTAGGATTTGAAAATTAAAAAAAAACAAAAAATGTCTTTCTATTGGACTAATTGATACTACGAAAATATTTTTTTCTACTACTCTTAAGGGGCCAAAAATTGTTGCTAAAAAAATTTTTCTTTGAAAATAGTTGCATTCAGAAAAATATGCGCATTCTTAGGTCTATTCTGAATAAATTAATATACACCTGAAAGGCAAATCTTAAAATTCACTCAAGATATGATTATTCCTTTCTAAACATGTATTTCATACAAAAATACCACCAGTAATTTTCATAAGGTAATAGCAAAAATGGTTGGCACTAAAAGGATTAATATACACATTATAATCCATTTTTTAAGCTAATTTTTCACGTAACCACCTCCTAAGTACAAGTATTTGTAAAATCGTGGCACAAGTTTTTGTATGCTGTCATCAAAGAAATCTGTCGCCAATCCATTAAGCTACTCATGAATAGCTGTCTTGAAATTAACATTTTCAAAGCGGTTCCCACCAAGAAAGTCTATAAACAGGTGAAATTACTTGGAGTAAAATCTAGACTGTATGACAAATTATCAAAAACAAACCGTCCAAAACCTTTGATAAGTTCACAAGTTTTTTTTGTGGTATATGGACATGCAATGTCGTAAAGTAAACTCACTCTAGAGGCAAAAGATCACACTGGCTTATGTCTCTTTCATTTGTTGGCATCGTCATCATATACGGCAGTAATTTGAAGATGGAATTTCCACAAGACAAACAACTTGCAAATTCAAAAAATGAATGAACTTCATTCATTCATTCAAGTGAGAACCTCACAGTTTGTTGTAGTACAAGGTTTTTATAAAAAACATTATAACTCCCCAAATATATTGAAGTCCACAAAATAAATTTATAACTTATTAAAATGATAAATATTGTTAAATTATTATGTTAGTAATACTTAATAATAATATTTTGTTAATATTATTTCATTTGTATGTTAATAGTATTTAAATAACTCAGTCTTTGTCGAGTGTAACCGAATTTCGAACTCTCTAGAGAGTACGAGATTCTACTAGAAACAGTAAAGTTGTATAATTGTTTGAATTATTATTTTTACTCTAGAATGAATTTTTATTTGGCAATTGACATTTATAAAGTTTAGTTCAGTAATTAAAGTAATTGTTTATATTGTTTAAAGTTATTAATAAATAATAAAGATACTTGTAATAGAAGCGAATGGAATCTTCTGGTCTATTCTATACGGACGGCTAACTGTATATAAAGAGAGGTGAGCAACCCGTGCATTGGTCCTTTCGTGGTTCATTCATGTGATGTAGTTCCATGTGGTAACATTGCGCGAAAGTATAAATTGTTTCGTGTAGATTTTGTAAAGCGTAGTAAATATTATTTGTTTTATTGTGTTAAATAAATTATTGTGAGAAGGCTTGATATTGTGTTGGTTATTTATACGAATCATGTTCTCACTATAATTGGCGACCGTGATTGTATTGTTAAATAATTGTGGGGAAGTTGATATCGTGTTAAATACGAATCATTCGCCCACGTCAAGTTGGCTAAATTTTCAGTTTCTTAATTCATTATAAACACAAGTAAAATCATCGTATGTCACAGTACATAAATTTTGTATGGCGGCAGCAGAACAATAATTTAGACCACCTGGCCTTGACCCATTGTTGTAAGTGAAGCTGTGTGCATGCGATGTTCCAACAGTTCTTACTTTATGGATGACCATGGTATAACAAAATTGCTTTGCTTTCTTAGTCACTTATTGCATGACTGCATGTGAAAAAAAAAAAACATTTAACGGAATGATTTTTTAAATAAATTTTTAACACTAATAAAAATTCACAAGCAATGTTTGCTAGTTTCATTGCTTCATTTCTTCTTTACTTTATCTTGTTCTAATAATTATATAAACAAAACTTAACTTATTTAAAGGGAATGGATATTTTCTGCCGATGTCTTTACACACATCTGGCACACAAAGTAGCAGCATAAAATTACTATCAATGAATTAATAAAACAAGTTCAACTATAAACAACTATATAAATAAAACAATTAGTTAATGAAAAATCAAGAATTACAAAACAGTATAATGGAAATATCTTACCAGATCTTCCTAAATTTAAGATAGAAGTAATAATTAACATAGCTTCAGATGTAAATTGATTCTGTCTTACAGTATCATGTAACAAATTATTGTACCGCAACGCTAATTTTGCTAACGTTGTACCTAGTGCTGCTCCGATAAAGAAATCACCTTCCATTAAATAACTACGTAAAGGTGGTCGGTTTTCATTCTTTTTTGATACACTACAAAAAAAAAAAAAAAAGAAGATATATATATATATATATAAAATTATTTCAATTATTTAATGCATTCTCTAATTTCATAATATCCAAAAGCAAAAACCAAGTATATGTTATTTTTTATCATTTTTCAAAATACAACACTTTCTAAAGTAATAAAATCAAAGATAGAACTTTGGAAATTTTTTAAAGATCATAATAATTCTTCTTTAAAACCAGACAATTATTAAAGCTAAGTGGAAACTTGTATATACAATGGTAAATCGAATATAAACAGGATTTCATTTTTTTTTTAAATCTATTTATTGAAAAATAAAAGGCAAATATAATTTATTTTTCTACTAAGTTTTCTACTTTAGAAATACATTTTTTCCAGTGAGAAGGAAGGTATCGCAGCATCTTAGAGTGAAGCTGGTTGCGTCAGGAGCCACTTGCATACAAATCCTTCCATGCCCTCGTCATTTTCAAAAAGTTGCCCTCCTAGAGCTTGTTTAAGCAGCCCAAACAAATGAAAATTTTAGAGCGATAGGTCTGGGCTGTGAAGAGGATGATCAAATTGAGTCCAGTACATTTCTTCTAGTTTTGAGCCGTTAAAGCTGCAATACGGGGCCTGGCATTGTCATTGAGGAGGATGACCTCTTGAATCGGTTGGTCTCGTCTTTTGAAGTGAAATGCAGCCCTCATCTCATTCAACAGTAGTAACATTGATTGTGCATCACTCATGCAAGAAATCAATGAGGAAAATGCCTCGCTGATAGAAAGAAAAACCGTTGAAACTTGCCACCTGACAGGTGAGTCTTCGCTTTCACTGGAGCTACCTCCTCTTTACTCCACACTCAAACTATCTTGTGTAGTGGTGGACCCGCTTTCATTGCAGGTGACAATCTGACTCAAAACTGCATCACCTTCTTTCGCAAACCTTGCTGTAAGCCTCAGACAGACGTCCAAACGTCTCAACTTCTGATCTGCAGTAAAAAGGTGAGGGACCTATCTGGCACACACTTTATGGAACTGAAGGCTGTTTTTGATGATTCCTTGACAACTCCTGTAACTTATTCCAACCTGTCCTGCAATTTCAGTTACTCTCACCTGTCAATCGTCTTCAAGAATGTCTCAAACTGCGCGAATGTTTTGGTCCAAGGTTGGCGATTATGTTCCACACTTTCCACTTATTCTCATCCTTCCTTGAACTCTTTATGTCAAGCAAACACACAAGTCCTTGACAATGTTTGGTCCCTGAACTGTGCAGTCAATCTTCAGAAAATTTCCGTTGCTTGAACTTCATCACTAGCAACAAATTTTATAATTATGGGTTGCATTTTGGATGAATTGGTTGGGTGTGTAGAATGGCCAGCTCTTTCCACTCCCAATGACCCCACACAAGCATACTGGAAACGCAAGCCCAATCCTACAAACCATAGATGCTCAGGAACAAAAATCCATTTTATATTTGATTTACCCTAGTAAGATTGCTAGGAAACTTTTAGACATAACTGGAAATCATATAACAAACAATTTAGAGTAAAAAATAGCTTGTTCCAATTAATTTGCACAGTGTAGTAGTTTTTCTCATCTCTTTAATATGCAAGTGTCACTTCAGCTCAAGATTTCTAAATTAAACTGTAAGAAATTTTGAAGGTTTCTTTTCTTTAAAAACTGCATTCAAAAGAGATAATTTTGTGTGAAAATGCATATAGTGAAATGTTATGAAAAATGGATACAAACAATGTAAATGTTTTAAAGAGATTTATGTTAATGATCAAACACTAAAATCCAAATAAAGTTCAAAACAATTACAAAATACAACAATCAATATAAAAAATATTCATTTGCTAGCTAATATTGCCCAGAAGTGGTTAATCTGCACATAGCAGCTACAGTGCAATATAACTGTTCACAGTCAATTTAACTCATATATGTAATTACTGAATATTTTAGTGATATATAGTCATATTGTCTATTTGATCTACATGTTCATGAACTTAAAGACGTTTTGTCACTTGTTTTGGCTCTTAAAAGAAAAAAATCTCCTCATGAGAAATAAGCTAATAAGGGCACAATCAATTTCACATGATATCATTCTGAGCTGATAACTTGCACTGAAATCAATTATTTGACACAAGAAGATTGGTATATCCAAACCATACCATTTAGCTGAGAAACCTCAAACAATAATTCATGTTCGCACATTTGAAACATGTTATTATTTTTTTTAACTTTCCCTTAGTAATAAATGAATCAACACATAAAAAAATTATTACTATAAATTAATTCTTACTTACAAAGTTGTATTAAATGCAGATTGTGTAGCGTATGTTCCATCACTTGTAACCAACTTAGCAACATTCCCTGTTCCCATAATGGCATCGCTGTCTTCCGTTTTATCACCGCTTGCCTTTTTCAATTCATCTTCAACAATTGGTATCTAAATTATAGAAATTTAAATAAAATAATTAATATTTAAGTAAAAGAGGACTTTATAAATAAACTGTAAATCTGTAACAAGAATTGGAATTTTATTTTAACACATCCATTCCATATATGCTTCCTTATTGCCTTTAATTATTCCATTAAATTAGAAATACTAAGGATATAATCTAAGGTATCTTAAAAAATTTCACCAACAATCCAGCATGAGTTAAATAACAACTCTTACAGTTTAGACTTTTTTGTAGCTTTCTAAACAGACCAGAGTGTTATTGTCATGATACCAAAGAAAGCAGGAGCAGATAAATGTGAAGAATACAGTACAATTAGTTTAACTACTCACATGTCAAAAATCTTAACTAAAATTCTTTACAGAAGAATTGAAAGGAGAGTGGAAGAAGTGTTCAGAGAAGACCGATTTAGTTTCAGGACAAGTATAGGGACAAAGGAAGCAATTTTAGTGCTCAGATTAATAATAGAAGCAGGATTAAAGAAAAACAAACCGATATACTTGGCATTTATAGACTCCAAAAAGGCAATTGATATCATACACTGGAATAAAATGTTCAGAGTTTTAAAAAATTTAGGGTTCAAGTATAGACATAGAAGAACAATCGCTAACATTTACAGGAACCAAACTGCAACAACAATAATTGAAGAACATAAGAAAGAAGCTGTAATAAAAAAGGGAGTCTGACAAGGACGTTCCCTAACCCTGTTACATTTTAATCTTTACATAGAACTAGCAGTTAATGAAGCTGAAGAACAATTTAGATCCGGAGTAACAGTGCAAGGTGAAAAAATAAAAATGCTACAATTTGCTGATGACAGCAATTCTAGCCGAAAGTAAAAAAGATTTAGAAGAAACAATGAATGGCATGGATGAAGTCCTGTGCAAGAACTAGCACATGAAAATAAAGAAGACAAAATGAAAGTACTGAAATATAATAGAAATAATGTAGATGAACCACTGAATATAAAAATAGGAAGAGAAAAGATTACAGAGATAGAAGAATTTTGCTATTTGGGAAGTAGAACAACTAAACATGGATGAAGCAAGAGCGATATAAAATGCTGAATAACACAGGCGAAACAAGATTTTAATCAGAAATAAAATCTGCTTACATCAAAAATTACTTAAACGTCAGGAAAACATTTTTGATAGTATATCATTGGAGCATAGCTTTATATAAAAGTGAAACTTGGACGATCAGAGTACCTGAGAAGAAAAGATTAGAAGCTTTTGAAAATACGGTGCTATAAGAGAATGTAAAAAATAATTAATTTGAATTAACTAACTTATGTTACTTTAATTTTAAAACAAGAGGAAAGTAAACTAAATTCTCACAAAACCATCAGCAAACCAAAACATAACGAGTACGATGATTTTAATTTAATTTAGTGCAATCCATCTGAGAAAAAGCACTTCTCTTTACATGAGACATAAAATAGATCTAAAAATAACTTGTAATACAAAAATTAGAAAACTCTGATGAATATTTATCTTAAAAATAAAAATTCTGATAAAGTATGTTATCACTATATTAAAATTATTTCAAGTAAAATTGAAAAAAATATTTGTTATTATAATGCATCTCATTAAGACTCTTTAAGCTGCTGTTGTCTGTACAAATTTATCACCATATATTCATTAAAATTTTCACACAAACCGTCTGTTTCCCATGGTTTTTCTTCTTTAATAACGTGTTGAAAACAATTTTTCCAAACACTTGCATCTACTCTATCAAAAAAGTTTTTATTTCTCAGAATATAACCTTTGACTTGTGCTCATATCAATTCTATTGGATTAAAATTGCAATGGTACGGAGAAAGATGCAACATGACACAATTTTTTGATTCTGCAATTTCATCTACTTGTTAATGAATATACTTTTTTAACTAATTTTACCACATTTTAAAAAACATATTTTTGGTATACACAATTTTCTTCAATTTTAACCATTCAGCAATTTATAATTTTTGGAATTTTTCAGTTTTCAGGCAATAACAGCCTCCATGGGGCAAGCGGTCTTGGCCTTTCATCTGGACGTCCCGGGTTCGAATATCGGTATGGCATTTTCACACAAACTACAAATCGTTCACCTCCATTCTCTGACGAAATACCTAACAATGGTCCTGGAAGTAAAAAAAAACAGGAGAAGTTTTAAGGCAATGGTACGGGGCATTATCTATTACTATAACGGATCCCAGCAACAATTTTTTAAACCATCACATAGAATTGTCACCATTCATTTCACCATGATACTCTTGGGAAAATCTGGATTCAAATATCCATAAACCACTGTTTAAATACCCGCTTTTATTTCGTATGTGCATTTCTATTAATTGTTTACCTTTTCCAGCCTGGGTTTTCACCTCCAGTTGACAAACATTTCATAAAAGCATCTTTTATACTCTTTATTTCTTAACCACCAATACATGTCCCGCATTAACCTAAGTTTCATCTATATAATAAATTGTCTTATCTTCATCACAAAGTCGCTTAATTTCTTTTAAAATTCCCTATGCCACGAAGTATTCAGGTTTAATCAATAAAAAATTATTTTTTCCGGGAATGAAACGAAAACTCATCAATCATAAAACATAATCAAATGTACTTCTAGAAAATTTCAACAGTTCAGAATTGGTATCCACATCATTTAATATTTTGCTCAGTAAGAAAGCTCATTATTCAAATAAAATGAATGAATTTTTTTCTGATACCAGTTTTAGTAAAATCATCCTAATAGTTTTATAAAAAATCATTTTTAAGAATTGTTTTCACACGCTTTTGAGTCTTTTTAATGCTAACATGTTTAGCATCAATCTTGTTTCTTTGTTATATTAAAAATTCTTTCGCTAATGCCTTTTGCACTAATTCCTTTCCGAGCAATGTCTTTCATTTCAGTTTCAGGGTTATTTAGTTTTAATATATATTAAAATTTGTTGTTTTAATAAGTAATAAAACATATATATATATATCCGATTATTTTTTTCCTGAGCTATCCAAGCGTTTTGCCAGGGTTTCATGACATTATCACTTATTGTTAAAACCTGTTTGGTAAAAAAAACATACGGTAAATTAAAATTAATGAAAATAATACTGAATAAAACCATTATAAAAATAAACTACAAAAATCATACCTTGCAGAAGACATGATAGCATAGAATGAAATACTTTCTTTCACTGGATTGAATAATGGTGTAGAAAATTACAGATGATGATCTTATTACACATCAATAACAAAATTTTTAATTGCTTATCATTGGCATGCAACTGTGCCAGACAAGAGATAGTTTACAAATTATTGACAAGAGACAGCGCGTCCAATAATTGCATAAAGCAGTAATTGGATTTGCATGTGGGAATAACAGAATAACACAGCCCAATCTACTAAAAGATATTACTGAAACATGCAGAATTCATATTTAAATCTTCTGTACGGTTTAATTCTATAAAATGTAAATTAATAATTCTATAAAATTACCTCTCCGAGAGCTTGTCTAATCTGATTCATAACAGACTGTACATCATCTGGAGTTGTTGTATACTCGCCGAGTATCCACAAAGCTGCTCTATGTACTTTAACAGATTTAATTGTGGGAAATGCATCTAGAAGACACTAAAAACAAAAGAAAAAATTTATTTACGTATTTAATAAATCATTTTTTATTAGAATACTTTATATCAGACGTAAAAAAACTTATCTTTATGCCTAATCGATGATAAATAATTATCACATAATAAGTTATCAGCTGAGTAACGCTAATTTTTTTCTATCACAATAATATTAGTTTGAGTGTGCCTATACCAATAAATTTAACACAATCATTTTTCAACAGCAGTATCAAGCATCGATTACAGGACTACTTCTTCTGTTAATATTTTATATTCTGATTTAACATTTTGCGCTCTCGTCCTGCATTGCAGGCCAAAATTATTTACGTCATTAACTCTCTGTATATTAGGACGCTGTTGTGCCCATCAGCTCAGATTTATTTATGCTCATATACACAACTGATATTAGATGTCTAATCAAATGTACAAGTTGTTTTAATTGTAATTTATTGTATTAACTGTAATTAAGGATCATGTTTTAACTTTGTATTTCTATTTTAAGTCAATAAGATAATTACTCCATGGCTATAATGTATGTTACGATTATAAAAAGTAGTAAATAAAAGCTGCCTAAAACAAGGCATGTAATGAAAATTGGACATATATGTTAAAAAAAATTTTTTTTAATGTCAGGATGGTTAAGAAACATTTTCACAATAATTAATTTATATAGTACTGTATAAAAATATTTTAATATAATTACATATTTTAATATAATTATATTGTAATACAATATAAAAATTACAATATGTAATAAAAAATTAATAAAATGTCTAAAAAATACATATTTTAGTAATACATAAAAACTATTAGTGAATACATGAATTTATCTGTTTAGCTTCCGGAACTACTGTAAGGTATTACTTCAGAGGATGAATGAGGATGATGATGTGTATGATTATGAGTGAAGTGTAATCTTGTACAATCTCAGGTCGACCACTCCTGAGAAGTGCGGTTAATTGAAACCCAACCACCAAAGAAC